>JASPKP010000320.1:27500-32500 GCA_030674155.1 Stramonita haemastoma | reverse complement strand
TCTCAATCAGTTAGTTCTAAGTTGTATTAACTTTTTTCTTGGTTGAAGGGGGGGGGGGGGGGGGGGGGGGGGATTTTTATTTCCTTCATCTATCGTCTCCTTCTTATCCCTTTTCTCCTTCTCTTGGTCTCCTAACTGTTTTCTTTTGTAATCGTTGTTGTCTTTTTTGTTTCGTTTTTTTTTTGCTTCTTCTTTTTTCTTGATTTTCTTTGTTTGTAGCTTTCTTTCTTTCTTTCGTTGCTCAAGAAAGTCAACAACGACGACGAAGAAGAAAACTAGTCTAGGGGACAAAGAAAAGAAGAAGAAGAAGAAGAAGAAGAAGAAGAAGAAGAAGAAGATTTAATAATCTTTATTTTTCGAGGGTTACAGAGTAAGTGCTACATACTATTTTTCATCCGGCCCTTGCCCTGATCAGGGAGTAGATCTAAGAGACCCCGGCCCCTCCCTACCCCTATAAACCAGCGTGACCCACAACATCAGTTCAACCCATATTTTAAAGGAAGGAGATGGGATACATTCAACAAATGCATAATCTCTAACTGGTTACATTGATAAAACAAAAGAAAAAGTTTTATATTCACAGATGCATAGTCCACAGCTGACTCGAATATTATCTAGACAGATGCATTGTGAACATTATGTAAAACAAGGAGATTAAAATCGAGAGAAGAAAAAACTAAAGAAGAAGAAAAAAACAAATAAAAGGACCAGAATAAAGCATACATAAAGAAGAAAAGAAGAAGAAGAAGAAGAAGAAGAAGAAGAAAGAAGAAGAAAGAAGAAGAAGAAGAAGAAGAAGAGAGAGAGAGAGAGAGAGAGAGAGAGAGAGAGAGAGAGAGAGAGAGAGAGAGAGAGAGAGAGAGAGAGAGAGAGAGGAGAGAGAGCAGAGGGATAAAGGAGAGACAAAGTAGAGCCATAGATGATAGACAGCAGACAGACACTGAGACAGCAAGACATACAGCAGACAGCAGACAGCAGACAGACAGCAGACAGACAGCAAGACATACAGCTGACAGACAGACAGCAGACAGACAGCAGACAGACAGCAAGACATACAGCTGACAGACAGACAGCAAGACAGACAGCAGACAGACAGCAGAGAGACAGCAGACAGCATACAGACAGACAGCATACAGAAAGACAGAAGACAGACAGAAAGCAAGACTGACAGACAGGAGATAGCAGACAGACTGCATACACTACAGACAGACAGACAGACAACAGACTGACAAACCAACAGACAGCAGACAGAGATTGACTTTCATACACTGATATATATATATATATATATATATATATATATATATATATATATAATATATATATATATATATATATATATATATATACGCCAAGCGCTTTGATTTGTTTTTGCAAGATATAGCGCTATACAAATTCCATGTATTATTATTATCATATCATATATATATATATACATATATATATATTATATATATATATATATATATATATATATATATATATATATATATATATATAGTATATATGTATAAATATATATATATATAGTATACATATGTAACCCCTGGACTTCATACTTATCATAACTCGGGGCGGCGGGGGCGGAGAACATTCATTGATAGTGCCTGTACTGTGTACACACGCTACTGACATAATGATGTGGTGAGAAGAGGAGCGCGACTTACGCCACCCCATTCATTCATTCTCCCTCCCTCAAGCAAACTCACCTGGCAAGAAGGGCAGGGCAGAGCATTCCCACGCTCACTCCCCTCCTCCCCCGCCCCCGTAGCGTCCTTCCCCAGCCCCTGACCTTCCTGTCGTCCACCACAGACTTCAGACACGTCAGCCCTTCATGCCACGGCGCTCGACACACCGTACACCACTTCAGACCGCATGCGCGGCACCTCACCGGATATCCTTTCAACCTCGCCGCCTTCTGGGTCAGTGTTTGTTGCTCCGTCTCCCGCACCGTCCGCTCTCGCCCGCATCTCGGGCAGGTCTTCAAGACAGGGTCGCTCTTGGCTTCGAAGAGAAGCTTGTGGAACTTGTGTCTCATGCCCTGACTCAAAGCCGAGGAGACCTCATAGTCTTTGAAGGAGCTGTTGCAAGCGCTGGCCGGACACTGGATGAAGACCACACCTTGGCAGACCTTGCTTTCCAAGTAGGTGGTCAAGCAGCTCGGACACACGCGCACGTGACAGCAGGGTCTGTGGGTCAGGGCGGACCTCTTGCGCAAGCACAAGGAGCAGAGCTCCAGAGCAGCAGACGCGTCGTCATCGTCTCCGAAGTCCAGGTGGAAAGGAAAGTCTCCCAGGTCTTGGTCCTGCTCTTCTTCCGCGGTCATGCTAGTGTCCCTGTTTGTCGCGTGTGTTTTCCTGTCCAGTCCAACCGACACCAAAACTTAGAAATGTATGGGATTTAATTAACCACAGTTGAAGCTGAAGCGTTAATATCCACACACACACACACACACACACACACACACACACACACACACACACACAGTGTCTGATACACAGCGCGAACACGCACCTGAACAAAGACACCAACTGACAGACAGAGATAGACAGGCACAGATAGACATGTATAGACACACAGATACACATTATGCTTGTGCGCGCGCGTGCACGCGCGTGCACGCGCGCGCGCGCGCACGCGCACACACACACACACACACACGCACGCGCGCACTCACACACACACGCACGCACGCACACTCACGTGTATACACACGCACGCACGCACACACATATGCACACACAATGTACCATCTGAAAATAAAAATTTGATTGATTGATTGATTGCTTGATTGATTGACGCACACACGTACGCACACGGTTGGAACAGATGACATTTACAAAACAGCATACACACGGGTACTGGATGTAAACAAGCACAAGAGTGCTTATCCCATTATCCTCGATATAAAAAATAAAATAAAATAAAAAGCACACACACGCACACACACACACACGCACGCACACACACACACACACACACACACACACACACACACACACACACACACACACACACAGAGCATCGTAGAACATCTTACACACCCATTAAAACCTGTTTCGCTTTTCGGAAGAGTAGGTCATTGTGTGCCTGAGGAAATGGATGGCACAATTAACAAAACCGCATACATATGGGGACTAGATGTAAAAAAAAAATCCGAGTGCTTAATGAAAATTCCCTTAATATGGAAATTAAAGAATGAAATATAAAAAAAACACTACACTACACTACACTACACTACACTACACTACACTACACTACACTACACTACACTGCGCTACATAATACTACACTCACACACACACAGTGACTTTCACAGCGACTCCACACACACACACACACACACACACACACACACACACACACACACTGCACACAACACATGCACACACACACACACACACACACACAAAACCCACATGCACACACACACCACACACACATCACACACACACACACACACTGCACACACAACACATGCACACACACACACACACACACACACACACACACACACACACACACACACACACACACACACACACACACACATGCGAGACAAACAACAACACATGCACACCAATCAACACAGAAACAATAAACAATAAAACACACACACACACACACGCGCCCAACACACACACACACACACATTCAAACACAATCACAAACAATTAAAAACACAACACACACACACAAGCACGCGGCGAACACAACAACACACACAAACACACACACACACATACACACACACACACACTTACCAACACCATGCTACACAACTACATACACAAACTACACACACACACACAACACACACACACAACACACACACACAGTGACTATCACACACACACACACACACACACACACACACACACGCACGCGCGCGCACACGCACGCATGCACGCGCGCACACGCACGCATGCACGCGCGCGCACACACACACATGCACGCGCGCACACGCACGCATGCACGCATGCGCGCGCGCGCGCACACACACACACACCCCTCTCTTTGTCTCTCTGCCTGAGTGTTGTCTGTCTGTCTGTGTCTGTGTCTGTGTCACGTGTCTCTCTCTCTCTCTCTCTCTCTCTCTCTCTCTCTCTCTCTCTCTCTCTCCTCTCTCTCTCTCTCTCAGAGCAGTGAAAGTAATACTTACTTTGCGTTATTAGACTTATCCATATTGTTCTCCTTGGAAGAAACACAACACCAAAACCAATATCACTTTATGCGGAAGGACGTAAAATCGAAGACCACTACACCACCCAAACAAATCCTTTCGGTCACACGCCACCACCAAAACTCAGAAATGGCGATCTCAGCATGACACAACCTCTCCTGTAGGCCCCTAGTGTCAGTCTGTCAGTGGTCAGATGTACCCGGAAGAGAACAACAAGCAAAACAAAGCACACGTCACTCACCCTACAACACACTTTGGACCAAGCAGAGCGTAGCCTAATCCAACTGATATTGAAACGCTTGGCTTACCATTTACCTGATAAATGTTTTGATGGGGTTTGACTGCATTTAATCTGGTTAGATTTATCACCAGAGTTTTCTTCTTTTTTTTCCTCCTTAAAATTCTAATCTAAACACAAGCTATGAAGCGGGTTTGATACAGGAAAAAAAAGGGGCTGTCCACGTTGAATGAGTATCAAGCACAAGCCCCACGTTGAATCAGTATCAAGTGCAAATACTTGAAATAGAGTAGTTGATCCTTTATGAAGACTGTGGCGTGCGTTTCAGTTATCATTGCCGCGAACATAAAGCTAAAAACGTAAAGCTATGAACCAAGTGTGTGTCAAGACTTCAGATGAGACTGACTAGCCTGTGGAGTTACAATGTTGGCCTAATTTAAAGGCTTTACTTTACTGCGCCTTACGACTGTCACGCGAACTTGGACTAGGCCCCAAACTAAAGCGTACCCGCGAGGGAAAGGGCGTTCACATTTCGTCAGCACGCTCTCTGGTCTTTCTTTGAACAAAGAGAAACGTTTG
>JASPKP010000320.1:0-22500 GCA_030674155.1 Stramonita haemastoma | reverse complement strand
TGTGTGTGTGTGTGTGTGTGTGTGTGTGTGTGTGTGTGTGTGTGTGTGTTGTTGTTGTTGTTGTTGTTGTTGTAGTTTAATTTAAAGTCTATTCACACTTGGTGATATTAGACTAAACAAACAAAGAACAAAACAAAAAACAAACAAATAAAACCCTACCATAAAATATTTACAGAAGACTTGGAAATAATCCTAGCAACATAAAAAATCAACGGTTTTCGCGAAACTACATTCAATGGTTCCCTTGCAATTTCAATGCCATTTTCTTTATAAACTGAATTTAGAACTGAACATTGAAAAATAAGATGTTCACAAGATAGTGGTTCAGAACAGGAGCAAGTTACATTTCGAGAATATTTGGTCTTCCAGGAATTTAATCGCAACTTGTAAATGATGTTAGAAATATGTCTTGGATAGCCTAGTATTTCAAATTTCCCATGGAAGTTAAACTTATGTACATGATTTTCCAATAATGAATTAATTTCACGACAATCATTTTTTAAGTTATGAACTGGGCAATCTCTTTTTGAACTTTTTTTTTGCAAGATTATCTGCTATTTCATTCCAGTATATTCCGCAGTGTGAAGGAATCCAGCAAAAATTTATTCCTATACCTTTTGTCATGATACAATGTATCAAATATTTAATTTCAAATAATAAATCTGATGTGTGTGTGTGTGTGTGTGTGTGTGTGTGTGTGTGTGTGTGTGTGTGTGTGTGTGCGTGCGTGCGTGCGTGTGTGCGTGCGTCAATCAATCAATCAATCAATCAATCAATCAATCAATCAATCAAATTTTTATTTCCAGATGGTACATTAAGTAAGCATCGATTTGCTTTTTTCCATCAAGCCATCTATCTAAGAAAAGAAAAAAAATCAAAACAACATCAAAGCAAGAAACCAACAAAAAACAAAGCAGAAAATCCCTAGCAAACAATAAAGCCAACAAAGAAAGAAAAGGGGAAAAAACAAACAAGCAAATAAAACAACATCAATCATCAATGCGTGCGTGTGTGTGTGGTGTGTGTGTGTGTGTGTGTGTGTGTGTGTGTGTGTGTGTGTGTGTGTGTGTGTGTGTGTGTGTGTGTGTGTGTGTGTGTGTGTGTGTGTACGCGAGAACGCGTTCCTTTATTTCGAGGATGATGGAATAAGCACTCTTTTTTTTTACATCTAGTCTCTGTGTGCATGAGTTTGAGTAAATTTTGTCACCTGTTTCCTCTGGCATAAATGACATACTCTTCCGAAAGGCGGTACAGACTTTAGCATGTGCCGCAAGTGTGTATGTACAAATAATATATCCAAAACCTGTTCATACATGTTACATTCACTTTCTGCAACTGTGTGTGTATCCAAATCAGGGTGGCTCCCCCCCAAACACACACACACACACACACACACACACACACACACACACACACACACACACACACACACACGCACACAGAATTTTGCCTGGGACAACTCTCTTGTTGCCTGAATTCTTTAATGTGCACGAAATATGTGTAACACACAGTATCTCGGTTTATCGTCTCATCTGGAAGACTAGCATCCATACCACCACTCACGGTCTAGTGGATGGGGGCAAAATTTTCGGACACAAACGGGATTGAACTGCAACACACTTCGAACCCGGGCGTTTCGCTTTCTAGGCAGGTGCGTTACCTCTAGACCACTGATCCACTTCAAGCGCTGCTGCTGTAACCAGACAGTGGTGGTATCAATCATTTTTATTGTGTACAAGTTTGTCTGTTCAGTTTCAGGGAAATCCATGGGTGATACCGATACGGTGGTCTACAGGTAACGCACCTGCCTAGACAGAAAAAAAGTCCGGGTTCGAAGTGTGCGTCGGTTTGATCCCCGTTTGAGACTGAAACTTTTCCCCCATCTACTAGACCGTGAGTGATGGTCTGGGTGCTAGTCTTTCGGATGAGACACTAAACTGGGGGTCCCATGTGCAATTTTCGTTTAGTGCACGTAAAAGAACCCACGGTAATAAGAGAGTTGTCCCTGGCATAATTCTGTAGAAAAAAGCTATTTTGATGGGAAACCAAAATGAATACATATACAGACAGGACAAAAATGGGTGGTGCTGCTCTTGTAGCGACACGCTCTCCTTAAGGAGAGCAGCCCGAATTTCACACAGATAAGCACGCCGTGACTTCAAGTGGTATACAATACACTACAATCCAGATGACAAGACTTAGAAAATTGATACACACGGGGATTGGATGTAAAAAAAACAAAAAAAGCACACGAGAGATTACTTTCTTATCTTCGAAATAAAAAATATTAAATAAATAAAATATAATAAAATATTACAGTACAATACAATGGCCAATCAATAACTGCTGTTTTGAAATAGTCAGGGAGGGCTCTCTAAGAACATCTTGCGCACACGTTAAAATCTCGTTCCGCCTTTTGGAAGAGCAGGCCATCGTGTGCCGGTAGGAGCGGATGACAAAATTATTTTTAAAAACCCAGCATGCACACAGGTGTTGCGTTTAGACACCATCCCTGGGGGGGGGGGGGGGGGGGAATGGGTAGGCGCTGCACTTGTGGCGACGTGCTCTCCCCGGGGAGAGCAGCCCGAATTTCACGCAGAGAAATCTGCTGTGACATAAAGTGGTATAAAAAAATTTTTTTTAAGTTTACAATAATGCAAGTGTACCAACGTGGTCAAATTAACCCATATTATGCTACCCTAAAAAAAAAACAGCAAATACGTTGAAGGGAGTGGATAGATGTTGCTGGCAGACCAGCTCAAAGAGAATTGCAATAGTCCAGATGTGAAAGAATAAGAGAAGTGACAAGTTTGGATGTTGCATCAGTGGACAGGTACTTTCGAACTGCACTAATACGCCGTAGTTGATAGTAGCATGACTGACAGGTCTGAGTGATGAATTTTTGCATAGAAAGTGTATTGTCAATAATGACCCCTAGATACTTCACAGAAGTGGACAGCAGAACTGACGTGACGTATTGCCGAATTCTATTGAAGTTGTTGAAATGGAGGAACGTTTGTGTTTGGTGCCTACAACCATGGCTTCGGTTTTATCTGCATTTGACATAGCGCTATATAAATTCCATGTATTATTATTATTATTATTATTATTATTATCATTAGTAGTAGTAGTAGTAGTAGTAGTAGTAGTAGTAGTAGTAGTAGTAGTAGTAGTAGTAGTAGTAGTAGTGTTGATGTTGTTGTTGTTGTTTGGAGAACAGGACAAATGATCGATTTCTTCCAGAGACTGGGTACACTACACGTTTTCAAAAACAAAGAGAATAAAACACTGAAAACAGGACACATCAGCTCAGCACACGCCTTCAACAATCCTCCACCAACACCATCCACACCCACAGCTTTTTTCATTATGCAGTCTCTCAAACGCTAATTTCACATCTTTAGCATCAACAGTAAATCTATCAGTACTTAGATCAGTATCACAGACTTGTTTTGGTAAATCAGACATAACTCACTTGAGCTCATTTCCAAGATGTTCACGCTTAAAGTGGCAATAGAAAGTCTTAAGTTCATCTGAGAAGTTTTGTTGTTCCTCTGTTTTTTTTTCTGATTTATTATTTTTTATATATCGAGGATAATGGGATAAGCACTCTTGTGCTTTTTTTCATCCAGTCCCTGTGTGTATGCAGTTTTGTAAATGTCATCTGTTCCCATCGGCACACGATGGCCTACTCTTACGAAAAGCGGAACAGGATTTAACGTGTGCACAAGATGTTCTGTGTGCGTTCCCACACGGGGCCTCGGTTTATAGTCTCATCCGAAGGACTTCTGGGGAGAGTGGAGTCGGCATTGATGTTAACTCCAGGAGAAAAATCTCCTCGAACAGGAATCGAACCCTGAGTCTGTCTGAGTTGAAAATTTCTCCACTAGTCTGCCCTGTCAGTGTTTTTAACCCTCACCATGCATCTGCCATGTTACCCATCTAAAATTAGAGTTCTACTCTCTGCTTGTACAATCATATACTTTCCCGAATTTCTTTTTGGAGTTTTTTCTGTACTGTTTTGTAAGTCATTCTATTGCGGCTCTGAAGCGCTAAATTCTTTTTATTAAGAACTGACATCACTAATTTTGTCATCCAGGGTTTGTTGTTTGGGAATATCTTTATAGTGTTTTTTTTTTTAGGAACAATATGGTCTTCACAAAAAGAAATAAGCATGAATAACACCAGTCACTTAATTGATGCTTTCACATGCATCATGATAATAGTAATAATAATAATAATAATAATAATAATAATAATAATAATAATAATAATAATAATAATAATACATGGAATTTATATAGTGATATATCTTGTCAAAACAAATCAAAGCGCACAAATCATAACACACACACACACACACACACACACACACACACACACACACACACACACACACACACACACACACACACACACACACACTCTCTCTCTCTCTCTCTCTCTCTCTCTCTCTCTCTCTCTCTCTCTGGTGCATGTTTAGAAATAAGTCACCACGCTCATTGCCCAGGCGTCACCCCCCAAAGCAGTCAGTGTCTGGGACCTGCCCTAGGAACCGTCACCACACTCGGAGGGGTGGGCCACGGGACATGCTGGAGACAGTCTTCGATGAACCTGTAGGGGATCTTCCCCGCTGGGCCACTCCCCTCGGGGCACTTGCAGAGAACAGTGGAAGCAGCGGAACACGTCCTCGTCTTCATCCAGATACAGCCCGGCTTCAGACATGGCCACTGTCCTCACGCCATGCAGGTGCACCATGGAGGCAATCCGGAAGTTCTGCTGACGCATGTGCCGCCTCAACTCTTGCCGCGTGGGCACGACAGGCCTGGGCACGGGAGCAGAGTGAGGTCGCTGGAGAAACGGCCGTCTGAGTGGAGATGGGAACATGGGCAGCACAAAGGGAGCCATGGCTTTTTCCAGCTCTGGTCTGAAGACCTCGTAGTTTGAAAAATTCTGAGACGAACCCGGCAAATACTGGTGGCCTTTTTCATCTAAGGTAGGCCTAACTGTTCTGTGCACTCGGCTTTGAAAAAGCTGTAGTTTACTTTGAAGTTGAAAGCACGATAAAGGATACGTTTCTTCCTCACCCCCTGCATCAATGTTCCCGTAATCGTCAGAGTGTCTGCTTGGTTCGGACAGGGCAACACTAGCCTTGTCCTGCTGTGAACCGGTGTCTTCATTGCTTTGACTGTCCACCAAGCTGTCACGCTTTTTGTCTCGTTTCGTTTGGCTATCAAATTTCACTTTCGAAAGGGGGGACGTTTCAACCAAGTTTACAATGTCCAGCCGATAATTTGTCTCAACAGGTACACAGAAACAAGTTCTGGTTTTGTGAAGGCGTACGTTGTATTGAGCATTTTTTCGATTTTTGTTTCCACAATATTGCATCTCGGGCAGAAGTTCTGACAGCTCGTCCCCGGCATTCTTGCATGATTTCTGAACAAGAAACATTTTTATCTTACCGGACACACCTGCTCGACTTTCTTCCAGAGTCAATGGGCAAATCAGACACACCCCTATTAGTAGCAGTTCATGGCTGAAACATAAGAAACGTGGCAGGTACAGTCGACATGTCAACAGTAGCGAAGTCTCCAGGTCAGTACAGCCAGCACTGAAGGTTTCCAGGCTCTGCAGGAGCAGGCTGATCTCGTCAAGAGTGCCTCCAATAACAAACTCGATCAGGTCTTGTTTCAGTGCTCCAATCTTCTCAGTTATCTGATCGTCATATTTGCCTCCCTGGTAATACCTCTGAATCTCATCTGAATTCTCGCTGATACATAGAATGCCCTTTTTACAAACGACGTCAGTTCGGAATCTGAGTAAAAAATCCCACTTGACCATAGAGTATGATGTTGGTTTATCAAGTGAAATGTTGTCTCTTTTGATGATGGACAACCTCAACTCGGAGGCAATCGCTGGAGGAGGAAAATCTTTTCCCGCTGTGTATTTATTCCTGGGTGTGGGTGTGGATACGGTAGGTGCACTGGCTAGCTTAGTCCTTTTCTTCATGCACAGTGGACCCAAAATTTTCTTGTTTACCAACAGGGGTGTACCTGCTGCTGTTCCCACGCTGCCTGTTCCCACCCATCCACCACCCCGTCCACTGCAAGAACCCCTCATGTCTTCTCCACGGGGTCGAAGTTCACATGAAGCTCACCACTGTTAGGGCGCCGTGAGGCCACAAAAGCAGAAGGGCCCTGCACTGCTGCTGTGTATCACTTCAGAGCTTCCCCAAACCTAAAACTGGTCTGTCAAGTTCTGCAGTCAGCGCAGGAAAGAAGAATTCACCACTTAAAAGTTCTTGAAAGTGAGAACAGCCAAGCTTCCTTTGTGGTAGGGCTTTCACCGCTTCTTTATAGTAAACATGGCGTAAACTCCCACCACAATGTCAAAATTACATCGGTAGGATACTGCTACCTGTATGTTTTCCGCAAATTTCTTTTGTCTTGACGACAACATAGCGGTTATATAATCCAGCGTGTTTGTATCATGTGGTATGTTACACTGCAGGGCATGGGGTTTGTACAGGCCAAGACATGCATCCTCTATCGTACTGATTATTTCCCTGGTGAAAAAGCTACACCGTCAGTGATGCATGCAGTCCAAGGTATGTGCCTACCAATTCATTCCATCCCCCCAAAAAACAACTAAAAAAAACTGCCACCACCCCACAGCTGTCAGTTTTTCCCCAGTTTCAGCTTCTCTCAGCCCGCCATCCAATCCATCTCATCCCAGCCCAGCCCGGCAAGGGCTAACTGGTGCTGACTATAGCAGGATCTGACCACACTTGCACTTGGTAAAAGGAAGGGGTGCACCTATTTAGCGCACGTAAAAGAACCCATGGCAACAAGGGGGTTGACCCTACCAAAATTCTCTAGAAAAAAAAGCCACACTGATAGGGAAACAAATAGAGTTGCATACAGGAAAAAGAAAAAAAAAGGGTTGGCGCTACATTTGTGGCGACGCGCTCTCCCCGGGGACAGCAGCCCGACTTTCACGCAGAGAAATCTACTGTGATATAAAGTGGTACAAAATACAAAAAAAAAAAAAAAATACCACTAGCCCTGGACACGTAACTGAGCTACGCTGTGACGACCCCTTCAACCAACATTCACTGACTTTCCCTCATTGCTTTTTAGAGTTCAAGAGAAAAGTGCTTCCTCTCTCGGGTCATGGGTTGGATGCTTTTAGCCGACAGCCAGTGGTGTTTTTCTGCCATCAGGAAGGCGGGCCTATAGAGGCGCGGTCCACAGAAACAGCCCTCATAGCGCCGAGGCCCGGTGAAGATGCAGCGAGGCAGAGAGCAGGGGGGAAGACAGGAGGTGTGCACTGCCTGCAGGAAGGCGTGGAGGCTATGGCGGGGAGCTCAGCTGTGGTCTGGAAGGACAGGCAGAAAGGACAAACTTCATTTATTAAAAGAAACCACCACCACCACCACCACCACCACCACCACCACCACCAAGAAGCGTGTTATGTTTTGATGATCGCGTGCACGTGCGCATGTACACACACACACATACACACACACCACACACACAATTATATATATATATATATATATATATATATATATATATATATATATATATATATATATAATATATATATATATATAGTGTGTGTGTGTGTGTGTGTGTGTGTGTGTGTGTGTGTGTGTGTGTGTGTGTGTGTGTGTGTGTGTTACTTGGCTACTACATGTAGCCAGTTGTAGAGTAGGAAGAGCGCATGTTTGATAAGGTCAGTCATCATTAACACAACACAGCTGGTGTCAACCCCCCCCCCCCCCCCACACACACACAATACACACACACACACACACGCACGCACGCACGCACATACACGCACACAAACCAATACAAAAATCCCACAAGATGTCCTGTTGGCTCAGGATCTCACAATTTTTTTTATACCAGAGATAATGGGATAAGCACTCTTGTGCTTTTTTACACCCAGTCCCTGTATGTATGCAGTTTTTTTTTAATGTCATCTGTTCCCACCGGCACACGATGGCTTACTCTTACGAAAAGCGGAACAGGATTTAACGTGTGCGTAAGATGTTTTGCGTGCGTTCGCACACGGGTCCTCGGTTTATAGTCTTATCTGAAGGACTTCTGGGGAGAGTGGAGTCAGCACTGATGTTAACTCCAGGAGGAAAATCTCATCGAAGGGGAATCGAACCCGGGTCGTCAAATTGCGATCGCAATGTTCTGACCACTAGGCTATCCCGTCCCCCATTAACATCGGTAGGCTCGTTTCTGCTCGTTTCTTTGATCATTAATCTGGACAGCTAAATAGCTACCCAGGCTTGTGACTATTGGGAGCAACTATTATTGTGTGCTTTCAAAAGGAAACTGGTATTATTACTTTTGTTCAGTCACACACGGAGAGAGAGGGGGGTGGGAGAGGGGGAAGGGAGAGAGAGAGAGAGAGACAATGACAATGACAATTGTTTATTTGTGATAAGCATTGACGCCCATTCACAAGGGGACAGTGGGATGGGGACTGGGCACAAAACATAGAATCAATGAAAAGCATAATGATCAACAGCCCAAACAGTCTTCATGACATGGATTCCATATCATTATTCTAAACAGATATACTGTCTTTCATTGGGTAACTTTTTCATGTTGTTAACCCTCCCTGGAAGTACACATACATTAATTAAGAAACATCTTTGTGAAGTTTCCTTTCAACACAGCAGTAGTCTCAGTAGGGCTCTGTCTCACGTCAGGCATCATGGAATGGAATCTTCAGCTTCCTCTGTCAACTGGTCTAATCTTTCCAGTATATTTGCTATTGTTACAGTCTCTTGCATTTCGCAGCTTTCATTTCCATCTTCCATATACTCGCACACTCTGCTCCTGTCACATTCTCTGCACCTTCTTACTCACTCTCACTGTCTGCACACTCCTCCCCACTCTCACACTCGGCACCCTCTTCCTCTCTGTTATTTTCTGGGCTTGCTTCCTCTCTGTCATTTTCTGCACGCATCTCATCACTATCATTTTTCTGCACACTTTTCTTGATCTTCCACACCCTCATCCGACCTTTCACCTCCAGCCACGTCATTCACATTATCATGGACACAGTTTTTGATTGCATTTAAACTACCACAGCCACACTCTTCTGCCACATTCACGATTTCACCACAAAAACTCATTTCTGACATTTTCATCATAGGAAATCGTCACTGTAAGTCTGTCTGTGTCAGTCTGTACCATGTTAATACAGTGTTCATCTTGACTGTAGCTCAAAGAGGGAGGGCAGTGGGTGTCACATGTAAACATATCGGCAGTGTTGTTGTGGGAATGGCCTGTAGAATAAAACATACTTGGTGGCGTAGGTAGGTAAAAACAAACGGAGGGGGCGTTTCTGCTCTCCTTATGTCTCTGCTCACCTGAGACGGGCACTTCTTTCGATACATTCCATGATAAATTCCATGTTGAACCAGAGCAGCAAGGGAATGGCGGCAGTGTTACCAGTCAAGGGAATCACAACAAGGGTGTGATTTTCTCCACCGCCCACTTTGAAAGACCACACCGTTTGTTCATGCAATACTGCGTTTAACATGCACTCCAGTGATACTGGGAGACCCACAACTGGCATTTTGAGAGAGAGAGAGAGAGAGAGAGAGAGAGAGAGAGACAGAGACAGAGACAGAGAGAGAGGGAGACTGGATAGTTTATTCATTAAGTCATATCCCCTTCTGTAGCTCATTGTAGGGGGGTAGTGAACAATACATACATATGAAAAAGCGTAAAAAAATCAAGTAAACAAAATCATTTGTATGATGTGGCGATTTCTCTTAAATATCTTAAACAGAAAAAGAGACAAATTCCGCACATCCTTGTGTCTAACAGATGACATAAGTGAACTTACTTTGAAAACACGTGGCTGTCGGTAATATTTTGGTAATATATAATTATCGTTCTCTATCTAATGTCTTGACCAGCTGGACAGCATAGCACAACGTATTCTTCATCTTCTTCATCTGTTTTACATAAACCAAATCAAGTCACTGTCCTTAAAGTATAAAACGCGGGGTCAAATCACACACACCTACTCTAAAATTGGGCATAATATATTTCAAGTGCAAACCCATATCAAGTGTCAAATATAATTTCAATTCATGTGAACTGGAAAATGTTCTATACAGACTAAATCGTTCACTGGTTTGAATGCGATCAAACCGATCTTGTCATCTGCTATCAATCAAACGAAGTAAAACTTGGATGGGTGGTTTAGGTGGTAACGCGATTGCCTAGAAAGCGAAAAGTCCGGGTCGGAGTGTGAGGTGGTTCAAATCCCGTTTGGGCCCAAAACTTTTCCCCTATCCACTAGACGATGAGTGGGGGTCTGGGCGCTAGTTTTTCCGATGAGACAATAAACCGAGGCCCCGTGTTACACGTTACTATTTAGCGCACGTAAAGAACCCGCGGTAAGGGGGTTGACCATGGCAAAATTGTGTAGAAAAAGCCACTCTGATAGGGAAACAAATACAGTTGCAGACAGGGAAAAAAAAAGGGTATGCGCTGCACTTGCGGCGATGCGCTCTCCCCGGGGAGAGCAGCCCGAGTTTCACGCAGAGATCTGCTGTGGCATAAAGTGGTATATAAAAAAAGAAAGAATTACATCCGTTTACACTACCAACACCTTGATTCAGCCACACATCACCAAAGCCGTGTTTACTATGACAGACACATTTATCAGTAACCTAGTTCTTCTGTCCTCTAATTTGTAGTTTATACAATATTTTGTAAGCATTAATTTTAAAAGGGATTCTTGCTTCGTCCACTTGTAAAAGTTTAAGCCAGTAATGTATGGTTTGTACAGCAAAATTTATGTCAGTTGGGTAGCTATGAGTTTCCCCATAGACAAAAGCATTAGGTGTAGGCCTATCTACACATACAAAACTTCTTTAAATCATACAAGTGCAAAGATTCACAATGACTAGCTGCATTACTTAACCACCATAGTTCAGAACCATACTGAGCAATAGGTTGTACCTGAGCATCATATTTTTGGGGGAATAACTTTTAAGACGCATTTTGGAGAGAAGAGAGCCTTTTCATAATACATATCAATGCATCTTTTACTTTACTTGTGGCATCTTTAGAAGCACAAACAAAGCTTAAACGTATACCAAAATAATTATGATATTATTTCCAAATACATGTAAACATCGACAACTGGCATTCTGAGAAACTGTCAGCATTTCTCAATTCAAACCAACCAGGCAGTGTGTGTGTCAAGTCAAGTCAAAATGTTCTTTATTGAGGGTAACAAATTAAGGTTACACAACTTTTTTTTCATCCTGCCCTCACAAAAAAATCAAGAAAATGGACTTCGAAAGCATTCAAATGGCAAGTATCAACCTATGGTTAAATAAATCTCAAATAAATGAGGATTTTCTTTCAAACAAAACCTCACAAGAGAAAACAAACCCAAGACAGTACGAGGAAAACTCAAGTCATACAGACAAGCAATAAAAATACAAATCAACAAGGGTAAGAATAACAACAAAGCAGCCAAATGTGAGGTAGCCTCGAGCATAAAGGTAGACTTACAATTGTGTGTGTGTGTGTGTGTGTGTGTGTGTGTGTGTTCGCATAAGTGCATGCCTGCGTGCGTGCTTACGCGCAACTGTTGTGGGAGTCGGGGCGGAAGAGGAATTGCTATTGTTATAGTTCTCCTTACATTTGGTCTATCACTTAATCAAACATGTCACATTCTCCATGAAATTACTAGATCATGAATCAGTCATCTGTTGCACTGCAAGGTCCACTGGTCACAATGTGTGTATGTGAACATGAAAGGACTATCATAAAAATTAATCGCTTCTTGTCCTGTCAAGGTATGCTAGTGGTTTTTTGTGACGTTTTTTTCTGGAATACATTCTGTTTAATTCACCAAAACAACCAGCCACAGAACGATCTCCCTCCAAATTGAGAAACCCCAACCCCAACAACAACAACAACAACAGTGCGTGCGTGCGTGCGCGAGCGCGTGTGTGTGTATGTGTGTGTGTGTGCCCGCGTGCGGGAGCGCGCGTGTGTGTGTGTGTGTATGTGTGTGACTATATAAAAGGAAGGAGCACGCTAAATTTAGCACTCTTGTAATTGTAATTGCCCTTCAGGGATGATTAAAGTGTTTTTGACTTGACTCTTGACTAGGCCTGAGAGTGATGTTTGATTTGTGCACTGTGACACACACACACACACACACACGTCAGACCAAGTGCTGAGTAGGAGGAGCTTTTATCGTAATCAGGTAGCCTACACTCCGGTATTATTTTTTAGGGTCAAGTGGTATCTTCTTTAGAGTGTGGGTCGGAAGATTTGTTGTTGATTTTCACCGATTTTTTAAAGCATAAAAATGCATTGTGCACTTGTTCTTGCGATTGAGGACGTAGAGAATTACAAGGTAATGATACATGATAAAGTTGGAAATGATCATCAAATGAGGATTGCTTGTGTTCCTACACCCTTGACCCTGCCCATGCATATTGAGATTGGGAAGCCAGCAGACGACAAAGGACTGAAGGGTACAGTGTTTACTGAAAAAATTAGAAGAAGTTCAAACCTACCAAATTTGTGCAAAATCACCCGAGTTTTGAGTCAGGGGCTTGTCTTTCTGAAACAGTGTTGTTTTTTTTTTTCTGTGGATGCCTTAGTAGGTGCAGTGCAATGCAAGAGTGATGTTTATGCAAATAAAAGGGAAAGTAGTCAACATTAATACCCGTGTGTTGCCAAAGGGCCCCTAGCCTACCCTTTTCCCCCTGTCATTGTATACCCCCATACTCAGCCCAAGCAAGAAGTGGAGCTTTTTTCCGTAAGTGGAGCTTTTTTCCCCTGTCATTGTATGCCCTCGGCTGGCACACACACGCGCGCGCGTGCGGTTTTGTGCGCCAATGCTCGCGTTCGCCAAGACACCCTCCCCCTGTTTATGGGATTTTTCTCCAAGTAAAGTGTTTTAACATCAGTAGGCCTACCGATTCCGTTCTTCCCAAAGTCCTGGCTGAGACTATGAACCGACTTCCCGTGAGCGGCAGGCAGAACATTTTGTGTACAGGTTAAAACATGTTCCGCTTTACAAAAAACAACTTTAAATGTGTGCATACGCGCATACATGCCGTGTGGTTTGGTTTTTTGTTGTTTTTGTTTGTTTGCTGTTGTTTTGTTTGTTTGTTTTGTTATTTGTTTTTGTTTTTCTTTTGTTTGATTGTATGTTTGTTAGCGTATATGTTATTTCCTCTCAGTGGTGATGGGTATTATAAGGTATTGTTGCGTTTGTTGTTTTTTTCCTTATCTTCCTTCTAAAAATATAAAGTATGAACTGAAGTATAGAGATATTGTAATCTGACATAAATTGCTTATTGACATTTCATGGATTCTTATTTTTTAAGTCTTAAATAATGGTTTTTGGTGACATTGTAACTGATATAAGCTGTTTTTTAACACTATATGATTTTTTAAAAGACTCTAAATGTGTGCATGTACGTACGAGTATACGTGCTGAGTGAATGAGCACAAATCGTGTGTGTGTGTGTGTGTGTGTGTGTGTGTGTGTGTGTGTGTGTGTGTGTGTGTGTGTGTGTGTGTAGGTGTGTGTGTGTGACTTTTGAGTGGGATTTTTTTTCTTTTGGTTTTTGCTGTTATTGTTGTTGCTTGTATTATCTATAGGCATATTTTATTTTTAAGCTGTTGAAATCATGTTAGCTAATTAATGTTGGTGAAATGTTTGTTGTTTTCTTTGTTTGTTTGTTTGCTTTTTCCCCTTTTCTTCCTTTTTTGGTTTTATTGCTTGCTAGGGATTTTCTGCTTTGTTTTTTGTTGGGTTTTTTTTTTTTTTTTTTCATTTTCTTTAGATAGATGGCTTGATGGAAAAAAGCAAATCGATGCTTATTCAATGTACCATCTGGAAATAAAAATTTGATTGATTGATTGATTACGGAACAGTAAGCTATTGTGTGCTAGTGGGAACGATGATACAATTTACAACAACAAATAAAACCCCTTCAAGTTCACAGGGAGGGATCAGAAAGAAAAACACATGATTAGTTGTATGCGTCAGAAAAGATTGAATGCAAGCCCTTTGACAAGATATAGCTATATATAAATTCTATATATCCTTATAATAATAATAATAATAATAATAATAATAATAATAATAATAATAATATTATTATTATTATTATTATTATTATTATTATACTTACAATAAAAGATGTCTTTAAAAATACAGAGAGAGAGAGAGAGAGAGAGAGAGAGAGAGAGAGAGAGAGAGAGAGAGAGAGAGAGAGAGAGGCAGGCAAGGCAACGCAAGGCAAATTCTTTCATTCGAGGATAATAGATAAGCACTCGTATGCTTTTTTACATCCAGTCCCCGCCCTTTTCAGGGATAACATCAAGATAAAAATAAATTTCTAACTGCACAACAGCAATAATAATGATCCAAATACCAAGAACAAGAGCAAGAAACCATTCCAAGTATCAAACAGCATGCAAAAACTAGGACAGAGATACAATAATAAGGTAATGATATAAAAAGGCACACATTCAGAAACGCAAAAAGCAAGACTCAATGATGATTGAGAGAGAGAGAGAGAGAGAGAGAGAGAGAGAGAGAGAGAGAGAGAGAGAGAGAGAGAGAATTTCTTGCTTACCGAAAATTAATATACAGTAATGCTGGACACCCACAGAATACTAAATTGATACACTCCATGCACAATGTCACATCTGACATAAAACACCAGTTTTAAACCTATACCGAGGAAAAAAAACCTTCCAAATATTCAATTTGATTTGAAAGATTCAGTCCATGTAAACATCAGAAATACTTCCTGCTTGTAGGCTAAGTTTCGACACTGCAACAGCTCGCGTACTGTTCAGTCGATCCAGTATGGAGCCACAAACACGTAAAGCTGACTAGATTCTAAATATAGCAAAAAGAGTGGAGTCCTAACAGAAAAAAATGTGCAGCAGGCCAGTCTGAGGCGCGTTGTAACTGGCGAGAAAAGCTAGTATTTGGCTAGTCAAGCGAGTCAGGCTAGCCGGAAGTGATGTAAAGGCTAGTTTTTAGGCGAGTATCTCGCAAGACTTGGCGAGCTGCTCATAGAGCAGCTCGCGGGCTAGAACAAAGATGGCGGATTTTTTGCAGAGAGTTCTTCTGTCCGAGTTGGAGTCCCGTATTTTGACAACACTTGTTTCAGTTGTCGCTTTCCAAAGGTTGCCTGGGACAGAATTGCTAATGGTAAGTGTTTTTTCAGTATTCTTGCGTGATTTCATGTGGGTAATGGGGAGAGGGATGATTTTCTACTAGTTTGTTTCAGTTGTGCTCGCTCCTTTCGTTACTTTCACGTTTGTCTTATCTCGGCGAATCCTTGTGTCGGTCCAATACGTTCTACATGTATTTGCAATGACAGTGACAGTATGTTTGAGATGAAAATAATCAATTATTATGTCATCAGTGATAGTAATACATTGCATCGTTACATAGTAATACATCGCATCCTTTAGCGTGTTTTTGCTGCAGGGTCATATAGCAACTGGAGCCTGCAGAACTTGTGTGGTGAAGTGGTCAGCGAACTGCAGGTGCCGACTGACCAGAAATATATAAAACAACTGGTCGAGGGGGAGGATAGGCGAGTTGGCGGACAGTGTGCTCGGGAAATTGACCGAGGACGCCACCCAGCCGAGCAGGCCCCTCCATCCGACATCGGTACCCATCAGTGACAATTTTTTTTTGTTGGCGCGCGCGCGTATGTGTGTGTGTGTGTGTGTGTGTGTGTGTGTGTGTGTGTGAGTGAGTGTGTATGCATTGTACTGCACTGCACATTTTCTTGATGATGTCGCTCTTATTTTACGTTTATTCTCTGGTCATGTAATATGTTGTGTATTGTATGTGCATGCATTTTTTCCTTATTTTTTGTGCTAGTCAATTTTTTCATGTTCATATGTAACCTATTTAGACTGATTTGATTGTACAGCCCAGTAAGCCCATGTTTTGGGGAATTCGTGCTATACAAGCCTCCATTTCATTTTTATTATTATTATTATCATCTTATTGCTACATGTTATATGATTTATATATATATATTTATATATATATATATATATATATATATATATATATATATATATATATATATATATATATATATACACACATTGTTTCATGTTCCTTTGCACCCAGCAAAATACAGAGGATCATCTTAGGACGGTGTTGCTTTGACAAGTTAATGTGCTGCCATACAAGGGTAATAGTCGCAAGACAGGGTGAAATCAAACTCAGTCACAGTATTCTGACACCAAGCCAACTAGTCCAAAACACTTCACACTATACATGTCACAAAAATGAAAACACTTCACACTATACATGTCACAAAAATGAATTAGGTTGCAAAGAAATTATTGGAGACAAAAAAGTATACATTTATTATTATTTTTATGTTACAGCAGATACCCAGATCACCAATACCACAGAGTTCCAGCCCAACCTCAAGCAGTGTGGATGATGGTGGGAAGGTGAGACCCAGGCATCAGATATATAGTTGTTTGTTTTTTTTCTCTCCATTTCTAAGTTCTGCCCCATGGTTTGGGGGTTGTTTTTTTTTGTCTTTTTTTTCTAAAGAACACATGGGCCAGAATAGAATTTAGGTTTGAACATTCAAACCAACACCAACAATTATCGACCACAGAAAAAGAAGATGAAAACCAGCACAACATTTTTTTTTTTTAAATTGATAATGATGAAGTAGTATCCAAAACTAGTTTGGGCCCAAAAATCTCTTGTGGTTATGTTAACCCTGTCCTTAGTTCATTGTACTTTCTTCTTTTTGATGTCCATGATGGAAATTGGTGAGTTTCATGTGGCATAAAAACATCTGTAAAGGAATGTATACTTTGCTCAGTGTACTTTTATGACTTTCATTTTTGTTGTAGGAAGCCAGACCGAGGGTGAGGATGCCCGCCTGTGGCCTCATGCGACAGTCCTCTTATTGTTAAATGTGTACAGGAAGAAGAGGCATCTTCTTCAGTAGCTGACACTGAAGAAGGAAGAGGTGTGGAGGCGTATTGCAGCAGAAATGAGGAACTATGGTTACCATTTCTCCGCCAACGTCTGCTTAAAAAAGTGTAACAATTTAAAGAGTCGGTAAGTGTATTCATATTGACATTGCTGAAGGCACACCCTGTTTGCCTACCATAGTTACACTATAGTACAAAGTGTAATGATCATCATACAGTTACAAACATTGAGTCATTACGAAGCTTGCAGCCTGTTCTGACTGACACAGATAGCCTACTCTTCCGAAAGGCAGAAAAGGTTTTAAACTGTACGCAAGATGGTCTCTGTGTGTTAGTACACGGGGCTTCAGTTTATTGTCTCACCCAAAGGGCTTTTATGGAAGTAGAGTCAGTATTGATTAATCTCTGCGACCTGACCTGAGACTGATGTTTTGGTTTTGTGTTTTGAGGACTGGACAGATTATCTTTTGTTTTTTGCAGTACAATTGGTGATTTGTATTGTTTATGTTGTAGTGTAGTAGGTTATGTTGTGAAATATATGTTGTAAACCCAACTTTCTCGGTCTGGAGAGTTACTTAGAACGAAAGGTGTTATTCGTCACATTCACAGTGTATTTAGTGTGACTGCTGAGTGAGTTGAGGTAATTCATTTATATTTTCACTCGCCTACTTTCATCCTCTCTATATTTCTTTCCCCTATTTTTCTACTATCCTCATTCTATCCCCCCTTTATCACTCCTCGGCCCACAAGTAGTCGAGCCCTACTCCTCTTAGGGTTACTGAAGAGAATAGGAATTAGTCTAGGACTCTATATTTCCAGTATCAAATTAGGCGGAACAGGAATAAGAGTGGCAACCTAGATAATTTCCGTGTAGGACCCTCTACATAGGTTCCTGGAGTCAAAGGAACTACACTGAAATAGGCCGTGATGTTTTACAGAATGTTTGCATGTGTCAGTTGGAAGAAGTAAGAGTGAATTTGACATTTTGTCTCTGTTTTCAGGTACAAAATCATCTGCGACCAAAACAAGGCCACTGGCAGGGGGAGGACCAGCTGGGCCTATCTGGATGTAATGGCCGACCTTCTTCACGGCGACCCAGCTGTGGTTCCACCCGTGGTGATTTTCTCACTCAGCGGGGTTACAGGTGTGTTGTAATGAAAGTCTCAACATAAAAAAAAATGATGAACATGGTTTTCTATGCACTTCTCACAGAAAAGTAATTAGAGTGGAGCCCAATGATAAATAGGTAAATTACCATTTAACTTTGCCAACAACATTTTTGTCTTCCTTTCAAGGTTCTTGAGTGCATATAGTACTGGCTACAACAAATTTCTGCTTACTTCTTTTCAGTGTTCCCTAGTTAGTCCGGTCATAGTGACAAATCCTGCCATCCGCCTCAGCCGCCTCAGCGACACAACCAAGCCCCATAGCTTCTCCCCATAGCTCCTCCCCATAGCTCCTCCCCATAGCTTCTCCCCATAGCTCCTCCCCATAGCTCCTCCCCATAGCTCCTCCCCATAGCTTCTCCCCATAGCTCCTCCCCATAGCTCCTCCCCATAGCTCCTCCCCATAGCTCCTCCCCATAGCTTCTCCCCATAGCTTCTCCCCATAGCTCCTCCCCATAGCTTCTCCCCATAGCTCCTCCCCATAGCTTCTCCCTATAGCTTCTCCCCATAGCTTCTCCCCATAGCTCCTCCCCATAGCTTCTCCCCAAGGTCCACCTCACTTGGCCATGTCAGGCATCGCAGAGCCCTAGACTTTGGCTTTTGTCTCTAATGACTTTCTGACATCTTTGTTGCAGTGTACACTCCTGAGGATTCAGGTGCAACAACTGCCACAACAGCACCCATGCTGACCCCAAGATCACCTGTCGCTTCCACATCCAAGGCCAGCCTGCTGGCGCTTTCATCTGTATCCACCACCCCAAAACGTACTTTCGAAGTGGACGGTGAAGATGGAGTCAAACAAAAGCGCAGGCGGAAGCAAGGGTTCACAGAACCCTCCCAATGGATGAAGGAATCAAACGAGAGGATGCACAGAACCTTAGAGTGGACTGCTGTGGCTGTGGAGGAGAAAAACAAAATCCTTAGGGAGAAAAACAAAATCCTTCGGGAGAAAAACAAAATCCTTAGGGAGAAAAACAAAATCCTTAGGGAGAAAAACAAAATCCTTAGGGAGAAAAACAAAATCCTTAGGGAGAAAAACAAAATCCTTAGGGAGTTCCTGGAGAAAATGTAAACTCCTTCAGAGCCTCAACAATTCGGTCCAAGGCTTTCTTTACATCAGTGCAGATCTGGTGAAATTATGGTGTTTATAACTACAACAAACACAGTTATGAAATGGTATTTGCATTTAATTCTTTACCTTATTTTTTCTTTCATGTTCTAGTCCAATACATATGCTTAAGAAAAGCTTGCCATTTTTCTTTCTAGTCAAATAAATGTGATTACGGAAAACTTGCTGTTTTTCATTATTTACATATTTAGCACCTTGAAAAGCAATACATTGGAAACTTGTTAAGTCAGCATCCTGTAATTTATCAAGTTCGCCGTTTATTTCAGTATACCCATGCTGGTCCTGGCCTCTAATTCTCTTATGCTGTATAAGATGTCGACCTGCTAAGGAGTTTCAACCCTAAGTCTGACGGTCTCCAGGGGGTCGATTTATTCAGTTTCCAACTTATTGTTGTTTGTACTACAGTCGGGCCCCATTATAAGAAGCTCACTTACAGTGAATCCCCCTTAAAAGAAAGCAACAAATTTGGTTCTGTGGGACGTGTTCTTTATTATGACTTAAGAAAGGTCAGATATAAGAATCTCGCTTATAAGAAACCCCTCTTATAAGAACGTCAGTTTCTGGTCCCACCAAAGATGTTAGCTGAAATATAAGAAAGTCTAGTCAGTTTTGAGAACTTCACTTTGCAAAAGGGAGACCTCCTTCAGTCAGTTTCCTATAAGCAAGTTCACCAAACAGAAAGCATTTCCACCAGAATTTCAATTTCAATTGTTGCCTTCAGGACGTCGTTTTCAATGCCACAACAGCAAAACAAACAGAAAAAAAGGAATTCCTTTGTGCCAGTAGCTATCCGAGTTCTAAACTCATAACACTGACTGAGGTTGTTTTTGTTTGTTTGTTTGCTCTTTTTTGTTTTTTTGTTTGTGTGTGTGTGTGTTTTTAATTTCTCTGAATTACTTACCTGCCACTGTTATGTATGTAGCCAATGCATACAGGCGTGCACATACATGCATATGTGCCCATAAAATAAGTATGTCTTATTTTTGGCTTTATTGATTTTTTGAATTGCTTGTAAATTCAAATGTCTTTCTACCAATTGTGTGTGTGTGTTGTGGGGGGGGGGGATGGGTGGGTGTGCATGGTGTGTATGGGTAGGGGGGGGGAGCGTGTGTGTGTGCATGTGTGAGTGTGGGGGGCGGGTGGGTGTGGATTGTAATGGGGAGGGGGGAGCGTGTGTGTGTGTCTTCATTTAACGTCTATCCACTAAAAAGTGATTTTAGACAAATGATTGGGGGAAAAAAAAAAAAGAGTCGGTGTGTTTGTGTGGACAGGTGAATGGAGGATAATAGAAAAAACAACAACAAAACAGGTCTAACCATCAGAAACTGCTTGAACTATACATACTAAAAGATAACAAATAGAAGCAAGTGAACTTGAGTAAGATAAATGCTGTAATATATATATATATATATATATATATATATATATATATATATATATATATATATATATATATATATATAGTTGTGTGTGTGTGTGTGTGTGTGTGTGTGTGTGTGTTGTGTGTGTGTGTGTGTGTGTGTGTGACTGTGTGTGTGTGTGACTGTGTGTGTGTGTGTGTGTGTGTGTGTGTGTTGTGTGTGTGTGTGTGTTTCTTACAGGCAGTAAATACCATCGATAAGATAACATGTTATTGGAACAAGAAAAAGGTAAAGTCCAATCTAAAGTAAACGGGCAACTGGACTATGAAGCAAACATTCAGAAATTCTAAAAATTAATGAAAAATCACTGAAAACATTTTCTAATGAACAATCAGGAATATTGGGCAAATATGTTTTTAAAACTTTACATTCAAAATCAAATGAAAACTTGAAATGTTTTCACCACAACAGCACGTAACACCTGTCACAAATTTTGTTTTAAATGCATTTAGCTTTAGTCTATAAAGTAGCGAGATTACTTGTCTGAGCTTCACTATACTATAATGTGGAAAATTCGAGACCATATTTTAAAGTTATAAGTCTTTACAATATGATGTTTAGAATTGCTACCAAAATCTTTAATAATTTCATTTCATTCTTGGATTCTTTTTCCAACAGATTGTAAGCCTCAGAGATTGAGAGTGGATACATTAAAATTATTGATCCTTTCTCTTGTTTCGCACCCCTTTTGGCAGCGCGATCTGCCCATTCATTACAAGAATGAATGTGTCACATAAAAAGCATCATTTCTCCAATAACATTGTGTTTCTTTTTCATTTATTCGCATTACATGGACTCTCACGCACAGCATGTATTTTTCGCAACAGCTTGGGCAGGTCCCTTTAAGCACCTTCTTTCCCCTTTTTGAAAGCGAGTGTGTGTGTGTGTGTGCGTGCATGCATGTATATGTGCGGGTGCGAACGCGTGCGTATAATGTGTAAATAATGGTGATCATATGTCTTTTCTAGTCAATGGTTTTTAAGAACATTGTATCTAAACATTGGTGTGTGTGTATGCGTGTGTTTGCGTGTGTGCGAGCGCGCGGGTAGAGTATGAGTGTTTGTGACATTTTTATTTGAAGTTATATAATGTTTGAACAAATATGAAATGTAGCTACTTCATGTGTTTTGATTATGATTTGTATCAATATGCCTGTCAGTATTGTAATTGCCCTTCAGGGATAATTAAAGTGATTTTGACTTTGACCAAAAACCCAACTTGATTCTTTCAGGAAATTTTTGTCGTCACACCAGATGTGGCTGGCAAGTTTTGAAGACAGGCACATAAAAAGCATCATTTCTCCAATAACATTGTGTTTCTTTTCATTTATTATCGCATTACATGACTCTCACGCACAGCAATGTATTTTTCGCAACAGCTTGGCAGGTCCCTTTAAGCACCTTCTTTCCCCTTTTGATTGCTGGAATCGGAAAGGCAAGCCAGCCTCAGATCTCAAAATTTCTGCCAGCACTTCAAACATGTTGTTGCTGTGGCTTGAATTCTCACAGTGGTCGTGAAAACCAATACATGCATAAAATTTGAACAAGTCGGTCTAAAAAGTACAGCCTCTTTTATTTTATCTTGTTGAGCATATGGCGTTCTCATTCAAGTGTCGTTTGTTTCCAGTAAATGACCATACATTTATTTACTTGTGTTAGTTATTGTGACTTTATCTTCAAGCAAACTCATGAAATACGGAATCCTGTTGACAATGACAGTTTGGTTTTTTTTAGTTTTCCTGCCGTTTCAGTCGTAGG
>JASPKP010003193.1:2500-5000 GCA_030674155.1 Stramonita haemastoma | reverse complement strand
ACCACCACACACCACCTACTACTACTACTACTACTACTACTACTACTACTACTACTACTACTACTACTATACTACTACCACCACCACCACCACACCACACACCACCACCACTACTACTACTACTACATACTACTACTACTACTACTACTACTACTACTACTACTACTACTACTACTACTACTACTACTACTAGCTGCTGCTGCTGCTGCTGCTGCTGCTGCTGCTGCTGCTGCTATTACTACTTCTATTAGTACTTTTACTACTGTTACTATTGCTACTTCTATCAGAACTCCTCTCCTCTCCTCTCCTCCTCCTCCTCCTCCTCCTCCTCCTCCTCTCTCCTCCTACTACTACTACTACTACTACTACTACTACTACTGTATTCTGCTATTTCTGCTTTGCATCTGTTTACTACTACTACTACTACTACACTACTACTACTACTACTACTACTTACTACTACTACTACTACTACTACTACTCTACTACTACTACTACTACTACTAATACTACTACTACTACTACTACTACTGCTGCTGCTGCTGCTACTACTACTACTACTACTACTACTACTACTACTACTACTACTACTACTACTACTACTACTACTACTAAGAATAACAAATAAAAAGATAGAAGATCAACTATAAAAAACAACAACAAAAAAACGCCACAGCTTATTTCACTTGACTGACTGGCTTACGGCTAGTTGCAAGTATTGCAAGTGTTGGGAAGGTTGGGGTTGTTTTGTTTTTCAGATTGGGCCTCAAACTTTTTTCTCCATCCATTAGATCATGAATGGTGGTCTGGGTGCTAGTCTTTTGGATGAGGCGACAAACCGAGGTCCCGCGTGGTAACACATCATTATTTAGCGTACGTAACTAAAAGATTGTTACGGCAACAAGGGGGTTGTTGTCCCTGGCAAAATTCTGTAGAAAAAAGCCACTCTGATAGAGAAACAAATACAGTTGCAGACAGGGAAAAAAAAAAAAAAACAGGCGCTGCACTTATATGGCGACGTACTCTCCCCTGGGGGAGAGTAGCCCGAATTTCACGCAGAGAAATCTGCTGTAACATAAAGTGGTATTTAAAAAAATAATACAACCACTTACTTTAACTTCCTAGTCTCAAGTAGCAAAGAATTGATTCTCAATTGCTGCGTTCGTAGGTAACTATAATGAGACACTTCGAAAGAGGAAGATCTGGCCTGACCCCACCCCAGAGGTCAAGAAGTTCTACAGAGACTGTAAGGACCAGCAGTGTTCTCTTGTCTTCATCGCAGACGGATGATAAAACTGTATACACACGGGGACTGGATGTAAAAAAGCAAGCACATGAGTGCTTATTCCATTATCCTCTAAATAGAAGAAAAAAAGAGAAAAGAATCACGGAGACTGATGTGTTCCAACGGATGCACACGCATGCACGCACTTACACAGCATAAAACAACACAATACACACATACACAAACACGCACGCACCCACGCACGCACATAAACACACACAGACACACCAGACCAGACACACAGACACACAGACACACAGACACAGACACAGACACAGACACAGACACACACACACACACACACACACACACACACACACACACACACACACACACACACACACACACACACACACACACACACACACACACACACCACAACACAACTCAACTCAACACAACACACACACATACACACACACATACACACACTCTCTCTCTCTCTACTCTCTCCACACACACACACACACACACACACACACACACACACACACACACACACACACACACACACGCGCGCGCGCGCGCGCGCGCGCGCGCGCGCGCGCACACACACACACACACATCAAAAGAAAAAATATCCCTTTACTTTATGTATGTACGTATCAGTGTGGAAGTAAGTTATATCGTTTGACCTTATGTATTTTCCTCTTACCGTGGTCACTTGAATACCATAAGGGTACAAAAAGGTAAAGGTAAAGAAGATCCCATAACCTATGTGGTCGTAGCGGAGCGAGGCATCACAGACCTCAGCTTCTCTAAGGGGCCAGCATATTGAGGGCGGCGCCCATCTCCTCTCCCTCACTGCTTTACTTTCCCTGACCCAAAAAGAGGGCAGGTACCCATTTACAGCTGGGGGGAACTGGGGAAACTGTACTGAAGCCAAGGCACGCAAACAGTCACCCATCCAATTGGTAACCACGCTGGATGCTGCTTAACCTTAGCTTGGGGGAAAAACGAGTGCTCTGACCACTGAGCTATCCCCGTCCCCATATAAGGGTGTAGTATTACCTACACACTTATAGTCTGCTTCTTTGTGGAATGTAAGGGTTGTGCAGTGGCGACACTTGTCACTCTCTCATACTGTAGTGCCCGCCTGAGTCATATCCTGACCAGTAGCATAGTTGATGCTGTGAACACAGTCACACACACACACACACACACACAACACACACACACACACACACACACACACACACACACACACACACACAC
>JASPKP010003192.1:15000-20539 GCA_030674155.1 Stramonita haemastoma | reverse complement strand
TATCTATATGTACATATAAGTACACAGGTACAATAAGTACACAATATAAGCACATAATTAGAACCGATTTAAAGATAACAGAAAACGTGGTTCATAGAAGGTGGGTATAGCGGTGGGTAAGGCAATTTGGGTCAAATTTCAGTCCAAAAACGACCACACAGAACTGGTCCTGAACACTGCAAGAAAACTCTAACTGGCAACTGTATAATTTATTATGTAAAAAAGACTTTCCTCCCCAAGTAAGAAGCTGGAGAAACAACCTGCAACCTCTTCTCCGCAGGTGCCCGGGCTGACAGTATTTTTTTTGTTTTTGTATTTGTATTTTGTAGCACTTTATGTCACAGCAGATTTCTCTAGTGAAGTTTGGGCTGCTCTCCCCGGGGAGAGCGCGTCGCCACAAGTGCAGCGCCTACCCATTTTTTTTCTTTTTCCTGCATACAACTGTATTTCTTTACCTATCAGCGTGGCTTTTTTCTACAGAATTTTGCCAGGGTCAACCCCCTTGTTGCCGTGGGTTCTTTTACATGCGCTAAATAGCAATGTGTAACACACGGGACCTCGGTTTATGGTCTCATCCGAAAGACTACCGCCCAGACCACCACTCAGGGTCTAATGGATGGGGGGAAAAGTTTTGGGCCCAAACGGTACGAACCACCACACTCCGGCCCGGACTTTTTGCTTTCTAGGCAAGGCGCTTACCAACTAGGCCACCGAAGGCTTTCTACAGTTTGGACAAAGTGGTTTGTGAAGACAGTCTGTACATTCAACACTCACAGTCAGTCCATCAACAACATCAGGTAAAGGTAAAGGTGTCCCATACCCTGTGTGGTCGTAGCAGGGGAGCGAGGCGTCAGAGACCTCAGCTTCTCTAGGGACCAGCATACTGAGGGAGAGCGGCGCCCATCTCCTCTCCCTCGCTGCTTTACCTTCCCTGACCCTAAAGAGGGCAGGTACCCATTAACATTTTACAGCTGGGTAAACTGGGGGAACTGTACTGAAACCAAGGCGGTGCAAACGGTCACCCATCCAATTGGTAACCACGCTTGACGCTGCTTAACCTTGGCCGGGGAAAGCCAGCGCTCTGACCACTGAGCTATCCTGTGGAACAACACACAAGGAGGAAACCCAGTTTGGGTCTGCAACCATGCTAGCTGGGAAAGAAGTCTGCAAGCAACCAGAAGAAAAAGGACCCTTATTTATTTATTTATTTATTTATTTATTTATTTATTTATTTATCTATTTATTTATTTATTTATTTATTTATTTATTTATTTATTTATTCTTTTATATCGAGGATAATGGAATAAGCATTAATATGCTTTTTTCATCCAGTCCCCGTGTGCATGCAATTGCGTAAATATTGTCATCTGTTCCTACCGGCACACAATGGCCTACTCTTACGAAAAGCGGAACAGGATTTAACGTGTGTATAGCAAGATGTTCTGCGTGCGTTCGCACACGGGGCCTCGGTTTACAGTCTCATCCCAAAGACTTTTGGGGAGAGTGGAGTCAGCACTGATGTTAACTCCAGGAGAAAAATCACCCTCGACCGGGAATCAACTCGGGTGGTCAAATTGCTATCAGTAGGCTATCTGCGGGCACACTCGAGCCGAACCAGCGGGCCCTATGCAGGAGTCAAACTCAGCAGTTCCTCCCATGTGGCCGCTAATGGACATCGCCAAACACGCGGGTTTGGCAGAGGGAGAACGCCCCCATCTAGGGTAACGTGGGGCAAGAGGCCCCCATTAAGGAAAAAAAATCATCTAAAACCCAGTTGAAGCCACAGTGAGCTCAAACTAAGTGCAAACGATTGATGTGCTCTTGGGCTACCACATACCACATACACACAAAGACAGAATAATATAAAAGACCACAATAGGTGTAAACAAAAAAATATTTTATTGGCCTTTTTGCCCCATGCCCGGGGCAATACGCCTAGCAGTATGGGGCAAATGGCCCACCATGGGCGTTTTGCCCCAGAAGTGGGGGCGTTTTGCCCCTTATTAACAAAACAGACCAAAAAAAAGCAAATGATAGTTGAAACACATGTAGGAATGTTCTAATCCTGGGCTGCTTGCCCCTTATCAGTCCGAGTCACTGTCACAGTTGGGGCAGAGGAACTGTGCTAATCCAGGGGTGCACTCCTCATGGGCCCAGTGAAGACAGACCTGACACTGCACCCACTGCTCACACCACGGCTGTAGGGCTGCAACAAACTATACAGGGCCAGTCTTCTTCCTCACTTGACTCTTTGGCTTCTTGTCGCCTCTTTTTCTGAGTTGTTTGGCACTTCCCTTTGTTTTTCCTTTTGTCTGATTGTTTCTTGGCTGATTTCTTTTTAGCGTTTTGCTTTTCAGCAAGCCGTGCAGCTTTGTATGGGGATGATGTCAACCTTGCAGCAGATTCTGTTTTTCTCAATCTTGACCTTTGGGTTTGTACTTTGGGGAGTGGGGATAAGCCCTGGATGATTTCTCTGATCACCTGGCCTGCAGTTGATGTGGAGGGCCGGGGGATCGGCTGCTGTCCTTGCAGTGCAGACGGTGCCTCTGATGATGAAATCTCTTCTCCACCCCTTCTGTGCAGAAGGCAGTTGTAGTGACCAACATCATGGCCAACACTTGTGAACTGAACCATAAGTGGATTTGGGAACACGTGTGTTCCATAGCGTTGCACCACTGTATTGTCGCTGTTCAAAATGACTATCTGTCTCTTTAGGACTTTGCTTGTGGCACCTACTTCCAGCTCACCAGGCAAGGACAATGGATTTGACATTGCAGCTATGCGATCTTCCATTGATGTGTAACGCAGCCATCTCGGCAGATCAGCGTTGAGGGTTTCGACGTCGTCAAAGTTGTTGCACATGAAATCGATGACTTTCCCTCGAAGCCCATCTGCCTGGCTTTTCTCACTCACATTCAAGACCAGGTTGGTCTGTACGCCATGTTCATCCCGCTCTGCAGTTTGAAGTTTTGGGTCCATGGCAATAACGAGACTTCGAAACAGGCATCGCCCATTACCGTTCAGTGTGTCGGCATTCATCTCTCTTCCAGAAACAAGGGCTGATGTAAGGAAGCTGGTAAAGCATCACAGGGCTCCCTGCATCACGTGATTTCAAAAATAGTAGGAGTAGGCGTTTGACCCCGAGTAGGCCTCTTGCCCCATGCTACACCACCTGTCTCCTCCTCCTCCTCCTTCTCCTCCTCCTTCTCCTCCTCCTCCTTCTCCTCCTCCTCCTCCTCCTGCTGCTGCTGCTGCTGCTGCTGCTGCTGCTGCTGCTACTACTACTACTACTACTACTACTACTTCTACTACTACTACTACTACTACTACTACTAACTACTACTACTACTACTACTACACACACGCAGGCACACTCGCACGCACGCAAGAACAAATGTACGCAGCACACACTCAAACAGCAACAACAACAACAGCAACAACAGGATAGCCTGGTGGTCAGAGTGATGCGCGAGTGATCTGCTGACCCGGGTTCGAATCTCGTTCAAGAGGATTTTTCCCATGGAGTTGACATCTGTGCTGACTCCACTCCCTCCGAAAGTCCTTCGGATCACACCCTCAAACCCCTTCGACTTTTCGGAAGAGAAGAGCAGGCCATTGTATGCCTGTGGGAACAGATGGCAAAAATTGACAAAACTGCATAGACACGGGGACCAGATGTAAAAAAAAAAAAAAAAAAGCACATGGGTGCTTCTTCCGCTATTTTCGATATTAAAATAATAAGATAAAAGAACACACACATACACACACACACCACACACACACACACACACACACACACACACACACACACACACACACACACACACACACACACACACACACCACACACACACACACACACACACACAAAACACCACACACACACACACACACACACACACACACACACGCACACACACACACACACACACACACACACACACACATGAAGCAACACGCTTACGTGAAGACTTTTGCTAAGAGTTACGTTTTCTTAGATATATTGTGAAGAGTTCCTTCCCTTATTGTTGTACTTAGTAAGTAACGGAAAACAATGCCATCCTCCAACGCTGGACAGAATACTGTGAGGGATTGTACAACTACCCACTACGCCCAGATACCAACATAGTTTCTGACAAACCCCCTGAACACCAAGATAAAGACCCACCAATACTAAGGTGTGAAGTAGATGCAGCTATTAAACAACTGAAGAAGGGGAAGTCCCCTGGAATCGATAACATCCCAGCTGAACTCATAAAAAATGGAGGGAATGAAACAGCAAGGCGATTCACAGAACTTTGTCAGAAGATCCACGACACCAAAGAATGGCCAAAAGAATGGACACAGTCTCTTGTAATACCCCTGCCAAAGAAAGGAAACCTCAAGCAATGCCAGAACTACAAAACCATCAGTCTCATAAGTCATCCTAGCAAGATCATGCTGCAGGTAGTCCTCAACAGACTGAAAAACCAAGCAGAAAAACTCCTGGCAGAAGAACAAGCGGGCTTTAGACCAAAACGCAGCACGATGGAACAAATTTTCAATCTGAGAATTCTGATAGAGAAGCATCTCCAACACCAAAAAGACTTGTACCACAATTTCATAGACTTCAAAAAGGCCTTTGACAGGGTATGGCATGACGGCCTCTGGCAAGTACTCAGGCACTTCAACATTGACAGCTGCCTAATTGAAGTCATCAAGGCTCTGTACGAGAACGCAAAAAGTGCAGTTTTCATGAACAATCACGTGGGCGAGTTCTTCAAGACCACGGTTGGGGTTCGCCAGGGCTGCCTTCTCTCACCTGTACTCTTCAACCTCTTCCTCGAAAACATCATGACAGAGACACTGCAAAACCACCACACTTCCATCTCCATTGGTGGAAGACCCCTTTGCAATCTCAGATTTGCAGATGACATTGACCTCATGGGCAGCAGCAAACAAGAACTGCAAATCCTCACAGACAATTTAACAGATCGAGCGAGCGCATACGGCATGGAGGTCAGTACAGAGAAATCAAAGATCATGGTCAACAGCCCGATTAATAACATCACGGAAATAAAGATGAATGGAAAAACACTAGAAGAGGTGAGCCAATTCAAATACTTAGGCTCCATCCTAACAAAAGATGGCACATCAAACAATGAAGTGAAAGCTCGCATTGCAACAGCAACATCTGCTGTAGTCAGACTCGAGAAGATCATCAGAAGCAACAACATCAGCTTCTGCACCAAATACCACCTTTACAAATCCCTCGTGATATCTATCCTCCTATATGGCTGTGAATCATGGACTCTGACAGCAGAGTTAGAGAGGAGAATCCAAGCATTCGAGAACAAGTGCCACAGAAGACTCCTCAAAATATCATACAAAGAACACAAGACCAATAACTATGTGAAAGAAGAAATCAAAAAGCGTGTGGGCCCCCAAGAGCCTTTGCTCTCCACCATAAAGAGGAGAAAGCTGATGTGGTTTGGTCACACCACAAGACACAACACCCTAGCAAAAACCATCCTGCAAGGAACAGTCGAGGGCAAGAGAA
>JASPKP010003192.1:0-12500 GCA_030674155.1 Stramonita haemastoma | reverse complement strand
AATTATGTGCTTTTTTTCATCCGGTCCCCGTGTTTATGCAGTTTTGTAAATATTGTCATCTGTTCCCACCGGCACACGATGGCCTACTCTTACGAAAAGCGGAACAGGATTTAACGTGTGCGCAAGATGTTCTGCGTGCGTTCGCACACGGGGCCTCGGTTTAAAGTCTCATCCGAAGGATTTTTGGGGAGAGTGGAGTCAGCACTGATGTTAACTCCAGGAGAAAAATCTCCTCGACCGGACTCAACCGGGGTCGTCAAATTGCCAGCGCAATGTTCTGACCACTAGGCTATCCGTAATATGTTGTATCATAATCATTGGTATTATTCTCAGTGTATGCCATTTTATAAACACTTATGCATTGGCTTGTGGTATATGCACGCTATGCGTATGCATGCATGTGTGCCTACGCGCTGTATGTATGCGTGCCTGCCTGTGTGTTATATCAGTTGCAGTGGCGAAAGGCACAATACTGCTTTTTAAAGGGAAGTAGTTAATGCCGGTTGTGGACTATGTAAGTGTATGTAGTTATGTCCCTTACACCAGGCTGGCGCCTCCTCTGTGAATTTAGAGTCTATTCACACTTGGTGATATTAGACTAAACAAACAAACAAAAACCCTACCATAAAATATTTACAGAAGACTTGGAAATAATCCTAGCAACATCAGTAATCAACGGTTTTCGCGAAACTACATTCAATGGTTCCCTTTGAATTTCAATGCCATTTTCTTTGTAAACAGAATTAAAAACTGAACATTGAAAAAGAATATGTTCACAAGATAATGGCTCAGAACAGGAGCAAGTTACATTTCGAGAATATTTGGTCTTCCAAGAATTTAATCGCAACTTATAAATGATGTTAGTGATATGTCTTGGATAGCCTAGTATTTCTAATTTCCCATGGAAGTTATTCCTGTGTACCTGATTTTCCAATAATGAATTAATATCACGAAAATCATTTTTTAAGTTATGAGCTGAGCAATCTCTTTTCGCACCTTGTTTTGCAAGATTGTCTGCTATTTCATTCCAGTATATACCCCAGTGAGAAGGAATCCAGCAAAAATCTATTCCGATACCTTTTGTCATGATACATACAATGTATCAGATATTTTATTTCAAATAATAAATTTGTCTTTACTTTTGAGCTCCAATTTTGTAAACTATAATAGTACAGACTTCGAGTCAACACAAAAAAACATGTGAAAAATGCAAAATTACTGTTATTTGCAGTAATCAGAGCCATAAGAATGGCATAGAGCTCGGTGCTAAATATGGAGATACCCTTCCCTAGACAGAATGATTTTTGTATCTTCAGAGCAGGAATAACCAAACCTGATCCTGCATTTAAGTCATAAACAGAACCATCTGTAAACACTTTTAGATGATTTAGATAATTTGTTTCAAGATGTTGTTTTACATCAGAAGTCAACATATTAATATTTTCATCTTTTTTATTGAGGAAAAAGTAGTGAGGAAAGACAAGTGCAGGTACCATCTTTTTTCTTTCATCTTTCATCTTTTTTGTGAATGGTATAATCAATATCAAATTTAGCCGCCTTATGTTCACTCTGTGGTATCTTAGGTATTATTGGAACAATGGGTATTGAAGAAATGTCAATATTACACTCTGACAGTAAGCCGTCTATGAAATTATGAATTGGACAAAATGATGAGATATGTTGGGCCACTTAGGATAATCCTTGACTGAATTAATGAGTACTTCAGTTTTTAATGAGTTTGATACTGAAAGACTTCTTGTAACAAACTTAGCTACAGATAAATGAGGATGATCTGAAAGAGAAAATAAATTGACTTCTCTATATGCATTCAGTGTATTTGTATGCACTGGAACTCCAAGAGCTAGTTTGATTGATTTATTGTCAATGCTTTACAGCTTTTTCAATAAAGAAGGTGGAGCTGAATAGTAAACCTCCTGCCCATAAACCAACGTTGATCTGACTAGACTAGTTGCTAAGTGAAGGAGAGTCTTTGTGTCCTGACCCCATGGCTGAACAGCAATTATTTTGAGAAGGTTTAGTCGTTTCCTTGCTTTGTTTACTGGACTCTCAATATAGAATCTCCAATTTAATTTGGGGTTTAAATGAACACCCAGAAACTTAACATTTTGAGAATATTTCATGGTTTCCCCATTTATGTGTAATGCTGGTAAGCAAGTAGGATTTTCCCCATTTAGAAACAGCATTAATTCAGTTTTTTCACCTGAAAGAGAAAGACCATTTTCTTTCATATAAATATCTAATTTATCTATTTCTAATTGATATATTTTATTATTATGATTTATAATTCTCCTAGAAGTATGTTTCCTAATGCTTGTATTCATCCAAATTGCAATATCATCAGCATATTGAGCTAGGTTTATATTGTTTGACAGAACTTTCGGGAGGTCATAAATAAGAATTGAAAACAATATAGGAGCTATTATTGACCCCTGAGGAATACCAATATCAATACTTTTGAAAGATGAATACACTGATCCAACTCTCGCACACATCAATCTTTCTGATAGAAAACCCTTAAAATATTGAAACATTTCACCATTAACTCCAATAAGTTTCAGTTTGTATAATAATCTAGCATGCCATACGCTATCATAAGCTTTACTAATGTCAAAGAAAGTGGTAAGTGTGCTTTTTCTGTGTGCAAACTGGTATTTGATATGACTTGTCAGCTTCACTAGATGTTCTGTCTACATCGACCTTTTCTGAACCCAGCCTGATTCACTGGAATGATATTTTCCTTTTCACAGAAATACAAAAGGCATCTTTGGACGATTTTTTCTAAAACTTTTCCCACTTGCGAGGTTAATGCTATTGGTCTTTAACTATTAATACATGATCTAGGTTTGCCCTTTCTTGGAACTGGTATTACAATTGACCTCTTCCAGAGGGTAGGGAGAGTTCCATTTAACCAACATTTTTGGTAAAATGAATGAAGTAATTCCTTCCATTTTAAAGGCAAGTGCAGTAATAATTGGTATGAAATGCCATCAATGCCCACAGCACTGTAATTTGAAGAGAATAATTCTAAAGCTTCGTTAAATTCTTTGAAACTAATAGAAGAATTTAAAAAAATAGTCTTGTTTGGAAACTGGATCTTTATATTCATCTTTTCTTTCTTCTGTCTCTCTAAAGCCTTTGTCAGTTAGATTCAGATTTGACAGACTGTTGTTATCTGAAAAGGACTTTACAAATGCTTCAGCTTTGTCTAAGGAGGAAGGCATTTCATTATCATGGAGTTTTATTGGAAAGACAGGCAAAATGTTTCCATTTTTCATTTTTTAAACTTTTTTTCCCACACTTTATGTAAATCTTTTGATTCATATATTTGATCCTTACAAAAGTTTGAAAAATAAGTTTTCTTGGCTAGAGCCACAACTCTATTACTATGGTTTTTAGCTCTCTTCATATTAATGAAGTTTACTTCTGATCTGTCATACAACCATTTTTTAAAAGCTTATTTTTTTAAGCAGACTGCTTCCTCACATTCATTATTCCACCACAGTCCCACAGTACTTCCAGTCTTGTGTCATTTTGCGTTTGGGAATAGATTTTTCTGCTGCCCCTAAAACAGCTTTGCAAAATTTGTCATATGACGAATCGATAGTTTCATCTAAAAAATATGTACAGTTTACATTACATAATATGGACTGATACCATTCCCAATCAGCACAACTATAAACAAATTTAGGGATTATATCATCAATCTTGGCTTCTTTTTCAACCATAGTTTCTTTTAACTGTAGTATTATAGGAAAATGGTCGCTTCCGAATGTATCATCGTAGGTGTTCCAGACTGCATTAACTCCTATATGAGGCGATTTTAAAGATAAATTGATTGATGATGGTTTATGACTTGCAATGTCAGGTAATCTTGTTATACTTATTTATTTATTTATTTATTTATTCTTTTATATCGAGGATAACAGAATAAGCAATCATGTGCTTTTTTTTCATTCGGTCCCGTGTGTATGCAGTTTTGTAAATATTGTCATCTGCTCCCACCGGCACACGATGGCCTACTCTTACGAAAAGCGGAACAGGATTTAACGTGTGCGCAAGATGTTCTGCGTGCGTTCGCACACGGTGCCTCGGTTTAAAGTCTCATCCGTAGGACTTTTGGGGAGAGTGGAGTCAGCACTGATGTTAACTCCAGGAGAAAAATCTCCTCGACCGGACTCGAACCCCGGTCGTCAAATTACCTCTGTGTGTGTGTGTGTGTGTGTGTGTGTGTGTGTGTGTGTGTGTGTGTGTGTGTGTGTGTGTGTGTGTGCGCGTGTGCATGTGCGCGCGCGCGCGTACGTGCGTGCGTACATGCATGCGTGCGTATTCGTGTGCGTGTGTCTGTCTGTCTGTGCCTGTTCTGTCTGTCTCTGTCTCTGTCTGTCTGTCTGTCTGTCTCTCTCAGTTGACGTCAAACTTCCATGACATAAGCAGTGGGTTCTGTGACGGTTTTTCAGACAAGGATATTGACGGGATAAGCATGTGGGGGCTCTCACCTCCCTCTCCCCCTCCCCTCGTACCGAGTTTATCTACAATCTGGATGATCATTTTCCTCCTTTGGAGGGGCATGCGGGCATCAGGTGTGTGTGTGTGTGTGTGTGTGGTGTGTGTGTGTGTGTGTGTGTGTGTGTGTGTGTGTGTAGGAGGGGGGGGGGGGGTTGTGTGTGTTATGTGTGTGTTGGGGTGCTGTGTGTGTTGTGTGTGTGTGTTGTGGTGTTGTGTGTGTTATTGTGTGTGTGTTGGGGTGTTGTGTGTGTGTAGTGTGTGTGTGTGTGTGTATGTGTGGGTGGGGGGGGGGGTATGTAGGGGGGGGTATGTGTGTGTATGTTTGTGTGTGCTGTGTGCTGTGTGTTGTATACGTGTGCGTGTTAGGGGGGGGGTGTTGTTAGTGTGTGTGTGTGGGGTAGGTGCTGGTGGTGGGGGGTGTTGTATGTATGTGTGTGTATGTGTGTGTATGTTTGTGTGTGGTGTGTGTTGTTTGTTTGTGTGTGTGTGTGTGTGTGGGGGGGGGGTTGTGGAAGTGTGTGTGTGTGTTGTTTGTGTTTGTGTGTGTGTGTGTGTGTGCGTGTGTGTGTGTGTGTTGTGTGTGTGTGTGTGTGTGTGTTTGTGTTTGTGTTTGTATGTGTGTGCGTGTGGTGTGTGTGTGTGTGTGTGTGTGTGTGTGTGTGTGTGTGTGTGTGTGTGTTTACATGTGTATGTATGTGTGTTTGTGCGTTTGTGTGTGTTTGTGTGTTTGAGTGTGTTTTTATGTGTTGTGTGTTGTTTGTGTGTGGGCGTGTGTTTGTGTTGTGTGTGTATCGTGCGTGTGTTTGTGTGTGTGTTGTGTGTGTGTTGTGTTGTTTGTGTGTTGTGTGTGTGTGCGTGTGTGTGTGTGTGTGTGCGCGCGCGCGTGTGTGTGTACATGTGTATGTGTTGTGTGTGTTGTGTGTGTGTCTATCTGTGTGTGTGTCCACTGTGTGTGTGTCCGCTGTGTGTGTGTGTGTGTGTGTGTGTGTGTGTGTGTGTGTGTGTGTGTGTGTGTGTGTGTGTGTGTGTGTGTGTGTGGGTGTGTGGTGTGTGTGTATGTGTTGTGTGTGTACATGTATAAAATGTTTGTATATGAGTTTGTGTTGTGAGTGTGCGCGCACGTGCGGTGTGTGTGTGTGTGTGTGTGTGTGTGTGTGTGTGTGTGTGTGTGTGTGTGTGTTGTGTGTCTGTGTTGAGTCTGTGTGTGTGTGTGTGTGTGTGAATTTGTGTTGTGGGGAAAGCGAGTGCTCTGACCACTGAGCTATCCTCCCGTCCCCTTTCTAGGAGTGCCTTGATGTAACTGAGTGCGTGTGCTGACAGTCACGCTGGCACAAAACAGGGAAGAAGCTCAACAATCCAAGACAAGAATGGGAAGTGCCTCACTGATGACCAGGATGTTCTCAACAGGTGGACAGAATACTGCTCCGACCTGTATAACTACAGAACCACAGGAGATCCAGAAGTCCTCAATGTCCCCACAAGCACAGATACAGACACAGTATTACACATACTGGTAATGATGATATACAATATGATGCCCCACAGTATAGTGCGGGAAATCTCACACACACACACACACACACACACACACACACACACACACACACACACACACACACACACACACACACACACACACACACACACACACACACAGGGCCACTGCCATATGGAAACATACAAAAAATGCACACAGAAACACGAGAACACGCATGCATGCGCGCGCACATACACCCCCCAAAAATAAGGCTAATATCGAGATGTGACAAAAGGCCGGTTTGAGTCCCGTCCTACCCCGACTTTTGCACAGTAACAGAGCCCACGGCACCGTTAGAGTACTCTATTTTTTAAATTGTTATTTTATTTATTCATTTATGTGTTCTTTTATATCCAGGATCATGGAATAAGCACTTGTGTGCGGTTTTTTTTTACCTCCAGTCGCCGTGTGTTTGCAGTTGTGTAAATTTTGTCATCTGTTCTCACCAGCACACAATGGCCTACTCTTACGAAAAGTGGAACAGGATTTAACGCTCTATTATATGCATGCACATTGTAATAGCATCTTTTCTATGTGTGACGCCGTTCTTGAAGTGACACAAAGAGGTCATCCTGACCTGAATATAGCAAGTCTGTTGGAAGGAAAGCTCGTACATTGTCCGCAACAATACATAGAATTACACATGATATTAATGATAATATAGGCCTACAGTATGATGCACCACAGCACAGTGCAGGGTCACCGCCACATGCACACACACAAGAGAACGCACACACAAACACGAACGCGCGCGCGCATACACACCCCAAGAATGAGGCGCATATTGAGAAGATGTGACAAAAGGCCGGTTTGAGACCCGTCTTACCCCGACTTTTGCACAGTAGCAGAGCCCACTGCACAAGAGAATACTCTACTGTATACATACACACTGTCTTAGCAGCTTTGATATGGGTGGCGCCGGTCTTGTGGCGACCCCACAGCCCCAAAGAAGGCAGCTGGATTGAATAGGTATACAGCAGGTGTGTTAGACCGACAGCTGTTGTAGGGTAGAATACAATACATAGTGTAACAGATAATAGTAATGATAACATCATATACATAACGATACTATACATAATATAACAGATAATAGTAATGATAACATCATATACATAACGATACTATACATAATATAACACATAATAGTAATGGTAACATCATATACATAACGATACTATACATAATATTAAGTTAAAAAGTTAAAGTTTGTCCCAAGCCTAAGGCTCATCAGGCCGGTGCTTATCCCGGTTTCTGTGGCGTTAAGCAACTGAGAGTCATAGACTCCCCCCTGGATAGGACGCCAGTCTATCGCAGGGTTTACCCCCAACACAAGGTTGGTACCCCTTTTACACCTGGGTGGGGTGAGAAAGTAGCCGTAAAGTGCCTTTTCCAAGGGCACAACGCCATAGCCGAAAGCTGGGATCGAACCCGCAACCTTTAGATTACGAGTCCAATGCCCTAGCCACTAGACTACAGCGGCGGCACATAATATAACACATAATAGAAATGATAATGTTATATACAATATGATACAATACATAGTATAACACATGATAGTAATGATAACACTATATACAATACGATACAATGCATAGTATAACACATAACAGTAATGATAACACTATAACAATACAATACATAGTATAACACATAATAGTAATAATAAGACTATAACAAAACAATACATAGTATAACACATAACAGTAATGATAACACCATATACATTACGATACAATACGTAGTATAACACATAATAGTTATGATAACACTATATACAATACGATACAATACATAGTATAACACATAACAGTAATGATAACACTATATACATTACGATACAATACATAGTATAACACATAATAGTTATGATACAACTGTATACATTACGATACAATACATAATATACCACATAATAGTAATGATAATACTACATACAATAAGGTGCACCACAGCACAGCACAGCACAGCACTGTGCAATGCACCACACACACACACACACACACACACACACACACACACACACACACACACACACACACACACACACACACACACACACACACACACACACACACGGGGGACGGATAGCCTAGTGGTCAGAACATTGCGCTCGCAATTTGACGACCCAGGTTCGAGTCCAGTCCAGGAAATTTTCTTCCTGGAGTTAACATCAGTGCTGACTCCACTCTCCCCAAAAGTCCTTCGGATGAGACTTTAAACCGAGGCCCCGTGTGCGAACATCTTGCGCACACGTTAAATCCTGTTCCGCTTTTCGTAAGAGTAGGCCATCATGTGCCGGTGGGAACAGATGACAATATTTACAAAACTGCATACACACGGGGACCGGATGAAAAAAAGCACATGATTGCTTATTCTGTTATCCTCGATATAAAAGAATAAATAAACATAAAAGAATAAATAAATAATAATAAATAAAACACACACACACCACGCACGCACACACACACACACACACACACACACACACACACACACACACACACACACACACACACACACACACACACACACACACACACACACACACACACACACACAAAGCACACGCACACACGCGCGCGCATATACACACCTGGAAGAATAAGGCACATATTGAGAAGATGTGACAGAAGGTCGGTTTGAGTCCCGCCCTTCCCCGACCTTTGCACTGTGACAGTGTACGTAACAATACCTAGTAGTACACATAATGATAATGATAATATGCAATATGATGTACCACAGCAGAGAACAATACCTAGTAGTACACATAATGATAATGATAATATACAATATGATGTACCACAACAGAGAACAATACCTAGTAGTACACATAATGATAATGATAATATACAATATGATGCACCACAACAGAGAACAATACCTAGTAGTACACATAATGATAATGATAATATACAATATGATGCACCACAACAGAGAACAATACCTAGTAGTACACATAATGATAATGATAATATACAATATGATGTACCACAACAGAGAACAATACATAGTAGTACACATAATGATAATGTACAATATGATGTACCACAACAGAGAACAATACCTAGTAGTACACATAATGATAATGTACAATATGATGTACCACAGCAGAGAACAATACCTAGTAGTACACATAATGATAATGATAATATACAATATGATGTACCACAACAGAGAACAATACCTAGTAGTACACATAATGATAATGATAATATACAATATGATGTACCACAGCAGAGAACAATACATAGTAGTTCACATAATGATAATGATAATGTACAATATGATGTACCACAGCAGAGTGCAGGGCCACTGCCACACGCACAAGTGCTCGCGCGCGCGCGCGTGCACACACACACACACACACACACACACACACACACACACACACACACACACACACAAAAGCACACGCACACACGCGCGCGCATATACACACCTGGAAGAATAAGGAACATATTGAGAAGATGTGACAGAAGGTCGGTTTGAGTCCCGCCCTTCCCGACCTTTGCACTGTGACAGTGTACGTAACAATACCTAGTAGTACACATAATGATAATGATAATATACAATATGATGCACCACAGCAGAGAACAATACATAGTAGTACACATAATGATAATGATAATGTACAATATGATGTACCACAGCAGAGTGCAGGGCCACTGCCACACGCACAAGTGCTCGCGCGCGCGTGCACACACACACACACACACACACACACACACACACACACACACACACACACACACACACACACACACACACAATCTCACACAATCTCACACATAATTATGTCACAGGAACCCTACACTGTGTTGTGGGGCAACATATTGTACATTATCATTATTATTGCGTGTAATACTATGTAATGTCTCATACACTGTACCAGTTTTCCTTCCGACAGACTTGCTATATTCAAGCCAGGCTGTCGTCTTTAGGGCTGTGGTGTCGCCACAAGAATGGAGCCACTCATAATATCAAAGATGCTAGTGAAGACTATGCATACAGTAGAGCACTTTCTTGGTGCCTTGGGCTCTTTTACTGTGCAAAAGTCGGGGTAGGACAGGATTCAAAACGGTGCTTTGTCACATCTCGAAATTCGCCTTATCCTTAGGGGCGGTTATGCTCCTGCGCAAGTGTGCGCGTGCTCGTGTTTGTGTGTGCATTGTGCATGTGGCGGCAGCCCTGCTCTGTGTTGTGATGCATCATATTGCACATTATCATTATTGTTATGTGTAAAACGATGTATTGTTGCGTTCACTGTACAGGCTTTCATTGCAACAGACTTTGCTATATTCAAGCCAGGATGACTTTCTTGATGCCCTGTGACCTGTTATTGTGCGCAAAAGTTGGGGTAGGACGTTACTTAAACCAGTACGAAATTCCATTATCCTCGAAATCAAAGTATAAAAATAAATAAACAAAAACACATAGACAAGAAAAGAAAAGAAGGAACAACAGCTAAAAAAGGCTTCAAGTGTAGCGTTCAACAAGTTTTCCTATCAGTGCAACACGCTTCCCCTGTGCTGCACGTGACACCTGAACTAAGTACACTGCATTCCCCCACACCACACATAGGGGTCAGGAGATGAGCAGTGAACGTATTGCAGGCACCTCACCTCACCTCACCTCACCCTCACCTCTCCTCACTTCACTCTACATGGGACCAGGGCTAACACCGCTTCGTGTCTATGCAGCCACAGACATTTTCAAATACCATCACTTTGCCGCGGCTTTGCTATTTTGGGCAGTTTTCACTTGAGGCTACAGGTAAAGCTGATGTTTTTTGTGGAATATTATGGTGATATTTTTGGGTGGGTTTTTTTTGGTGTTGCAACTTATTTCTTTTAGTACTTTTTTGGGAGGGGGTGGGGATTGTGTGTGTCAAGTGGTCAAGTTAAAATTATCTTTATTTAGTGTTCCCACTGGCACACAATGGCCTACTCTTTTGAAAAGCGGAACGGGTTTTAACGTGTATGTAAGATGTTCTGCATGGGTTCGCTCATGGGACCTTGGTTTATAGTGTCATCGAAGGACTTTTTGGGAGAGTGGAGTCAGCACTGATGTCAACTCCAGAGGAAAAATCCTTGAACAAGATTTGAATCTGGGTCAGCAGATCACTGAGGCATCACTCTGACCACTAGGTTTTCCGGTGTGTGTGTGTGTGTGTTGTGTGTGTGTGTGTGTGTGTGTGTGTGTGTGTGTGTGTTGTGTGTGTGTGTGTGTGTGTGTGTGTGTGTGTTTTAGGGGGGGGGGGGTATGGGGTGGAGTCATTCCTGGCTAGAGCTCTGAAGTTGACCAATGGTGTGCTTATGCCACCGTTTTTACCCACCATTAAGGTTAGCCAGGTCTGGACACAACACCTGTGTGCTTCAGTGAAATTTTCTACATGCTTACACTACTTTTGCGAAAAAGAAGAAAAAAAAATAATAAAACCGATATATTCACTCACACACACACATCGTTAATTACAGATTTTGCATTCAAGGGTTCTCATAGCAATAGCAGTAAAATAGGATAAATGTGTTAAGGTTGCATTATTGTAAAACTGCAAGTTTACACTTTTTTCTTTCTGGGGGCAGCATGCTCCTAGCTAATCCTCGCTAGAATATTTCAAACTGTTTTTTCTTCACAGAGGAGCCTTGTATCATCAAGACGGCTGACAAACAGCAGACCACCACACACTACCACTACCACCACCACTACCACTACCACTACACGCCACCGCCACCACTATCACTACCACCACCACTACCACTACCACCGCCACACACTACCACTACCACCACCACCTACCACCGCCACCACCACCGCTACCACCACCATCACTACCACCACTAACACCACCGCCATTACCACTGCAACCACTGCCACATACAACCACCAACACCACCACCACTATCACCACTATCACCACCACCACCACCATTTCAAGATTGAAAAACCTAAACCCAGGGGGTACAAACTGTAATGCTGTAATGCCCTGCTCCACTACACAAGACATTCGGAGAGAAGCATCTGGCCTGACCCCCCCCCCCCCCCCCCCCCCCCCCCACCCCGTGGCCAAGAAGCTATAGGGCGACTTGGAGGACCTGCAGCGTACTGCTGCCTTCACTGCAGAGACTGAACTGTCTGTTCACTGAGGGACTGCAAAGAAAAGCAAGACTTCAACCATCAACTGAATGTAAGTACGGTGATATTTATTTTATTTTGTAGACACTGGATACACTTGGTATAATGTCTTGTCTGTCTGTCTGTCTGTCTGTCTGTCTGTCTGTCTGTCTGTCCGTCTTGTCTGTCTGTCTGTATGTCTGTGGCTCTTTTGTTTGTTGTTTTTTTTTACTAGCAACTCTCCCTCTCTCTCATCGTCTGTCTGTCTGTCTGTCTGTCTGTCCGTCCGTCCGTCCGTCTGTCTGTCTGTCTGTCTGTGGCT
>JASPKP010003191.1:15000-20541 GCA_030674155.1 Stramonita haemastoma | reverse complement strand
GGTTTTGGTTTTGTTTTTAGATTTTAATTTTTAGAGGTTTTGTGATTTAATTTTAGGGGGTTTTTGATTTTATTTTTAAAAGGTTTAGGTTTTTTGGGGCTATTGGTTTTAGAAGTTTAGGGGTTTCGGTTTTATAGGTCAGGTTTTAAATGCTTTGGGGTTTTTTCAGTTTTAGAAGTTTGGGTTTTAGATGCTTTGGGGTTTAGGTTTTTAGAAGTTTAGGTTTTAAAATGTTTCATAAGTTTCGGTTCAGATGCTTTGGGGTTTGGTTTTATAAGTTAGGTTTTAGAGGTTTTTAAGGTTTAGAGGTTTAATTTCTTAGATGCTTTGGGGTGGTTTTACAAGTTTAGGGTTTAGTTGTTATGTTTTTGGGGTTTCAGTTTTATAAATTTAGTTTTCGATGCTTTAGGGTTTTTGGTTTTTGTAAGTTTAGGTTTTAGTGGTTTGGAGTTTAGGTTTTAGGATTTAAGTTTCTGGGATAAAGGTTTTTTTTTAAGTTTTAAAATTTGTCAGCCTCTTAGACGTTAAATTTTACAGGCTTGGGGGTATAGGTCTTAAGAAATTTGTTTTAGTGCCTGGAGGGGGGGAGGTTTTGTAATTTAGGTTTGAGAAGTTTTGGGGATTTTAGGTTATAGGGGGTTTTTAGGTTAAAAAAAATTTTGGGGGGGTATTATTTTATGGTTTATTGGGAAGGAGTTTAAGATGGTTTTTATTGGAAGGGGTGAGGGGAGAGGGGGTTTAGGTTTTAAGGTTTTTTTAAAGTTGAGATTTACTTTAAAGTATGCTCAAATCTAAAAGGATCTGAAAGTGACAATTTTCTCTCATTTTTGGGAAAACATTCCAGTGCACATCCATCTGATGTCTGGTTTGGAATCCCCCCCCCCCCCCCCCCTCTTTGCTCGTGAATGTTTAAACTATGAATTCCTAAGGCTTTTAGTATGTATTACATTTAAAGGTCCTTGATATTTATTATTTTATTATCATTATTAATTATTACTGCTCAACACTATCCCTATGTTAAGGAGAGAACCCCCCTTTCCAGTACATTTTGCACATTAAAATTTTTATGCTACCCGTAACCCAGAAGTGGGCAATAAGAGCAAAAGGGTTTCATAGACGTTACCTCTGTAGCAGGTTACCCATAGGGAAAAGGTGATATTACATTTCTTTTAAAATAAACCTACAAGCACTGAATAAACGTTTTTAAATGTTCAAGCCACGAAATTTAAAACATTTTTGTGTCTCGGAAACCCTAACAATGAAGCCCTTTAGGGTTTTGCTTAAGAGTCTTTTCTAGTCTCTTAATCCTTAATCCTGAGGTTCTTAACAAGCAAAAAAGCAGGAAAGCGTGAATACATACAGTTCAGAGGCCTCAGTGCCCAAGCAAGGCTGACATCTTTGGTGTCCATGGCAAGGTCTTAATCTTTTGCGTTCTCTGCCTGTGCTAAATCTTCATCTGGTCTGGACGGGGAACTTCTGCAGTCTGTCATGGTGACCCCACCGTCTCTCCCCACTTTTTTCTGGAGCTCCACTGGACTGGACCAGGTCTGGCATCTCAAGGGTGGGACAGGAACTGGCAGGATGTAAGGGGGAGGGCGTTAGCCACAAGGGCAAGGTCAGTAAGGGGGACTAGGTGGTGGAGGTGGAAAAGGATGCTGAGGTAGGTCTAAGATGCTGCATGCCAGTATCTGAAAACAAAGATGCAAACATATTTGTCAAAGATATGGGAGTGTCATTTATCATTCAGAGTTTTTACAAGAAAAATATATTAAATTTACAAGCTTTTCACAACCCAGTTACAAGATCTATAAAAAAACAAAAACAGCTTTTCAGTCACAGATGGAAAAAACTAAAAATTATCATGAATTCAAAAACCATAAATTACTTGAGGGTTTATACTCACTTCACAGCATAAGTTTATACAGATTTTTTTCAGTTCAAGAATGTGATATTTTGTTGTTTACATATGCCATGCAACTGCATAAAATTGCCATAGACAATATGCACCCAAATTTTTCCTATGTTGCTTCCCTTTAAGTACAAAATCGGTGAGTAAATTTTAAAAGCCAAGTGCTGGGCATCAAATTTTTATAATCTTGGTTCCGCTACAAGTCTCCGAAGTTGGTTTTAATTTTTCACCCTTGCCCACAACTGTGAGGATTAAAGCTAGTTATGCAGTGCAGTAACATTTTAGTTTGTCCATACTTCAAAAATCTAGCCTTCAAACTGAAGTTATGTAGGACCTAGTGCAGGTTTTGTCTTGCTTTGGACTCGGTACAAAAATTCATCCCACTGGTGCAATTGGTATACAACCTTGGAGAGTAGCTGCATGTGCACATTAGTAATTACCTCTGTTCGATAGTTCGCCGTCTCCTGCTGCTTGTTCGTTTCATCCTTGGTCATTTACTCAATACTCACTTGTCTGGAAAAAAAGGACCGTTCCTTCTACAGCATGTTGGCAGATATTGGTATTTCAGATACAGCATCACAAGGTCAGCTTGAACCAGTTCATTCCCCAACAGTGGATGGACACAATCTCAAGAAGGGATGTTTCAGCCTGAACAAAAATTGCCATTTATTGAGTAAATCATATTCTTTGCTTATATATATTATATATATACATATATATATTATAAATACATATATATATTATATATACATATATATATATATTATATATTATACATATATACATTATATATTATATATACATATACATTATATATACATATATATTATATATACACATATATTATATATACACATATATATATACACATATATATATATATATATTATATACATATATATATATATATATTAAATTGTGTGTGACCCATTCTGTAAAAACGGGCGCGTGTAACTCGCAGGCAGTAAGAAGCCCCCAAAAGGGAAGTTTGTGTCAACTGTTAATTTTTACTTTTCATTAAAAATAGATTCAATAGCCATGAATTTACCTATGTATGGTATATTTAACACTTTACAAAGCTGGTCAGCTTCAGTATAGGTATTCCATTTTGGAGTGTTGCACTGGATGCATCTTGTCAACATTCACCATGTAATTTATTTTTATGTAAACGGTTGCATGCGCGTGACTAATTTGAATGAAAGCGCTTTGATTTATGTACTCTACAAGATTTAGCTCAATATAAATCCCATATTCTATTCAGTGTGGCTGTTGAGTGAGTCAAGTATTTTGTTTTTCTTTTATCTCGAAATTTTCCCATTTTTTGACTGTTCACAGTGAATCCCATTCCTTTAGGCTTACAAGATATAAATGTCATTGACATTCCCAGCATGCACCATACGACCTTCGAGATAGGCTCTGCCTGGTTTATCTTGCACACAAGACAGTGGGCAACTTTGACCGAACCCCCATGAGTCGTCTGCATTCTTTTCAGGGCACCAAGATGTAACCCAGTACTGTATAAATTTCCTCTCTACAATATATATATATATATATATATATATATATATACATACATACACATGTATACACTGATATAACAAAATTCAATTTCATTCATGTACATTACATGTTAACTGCCTTGAATATTTTAAAAATCATTCCTTGAAATTTTTTTTAAAAATCATTCACATCCATTAACCTGCAGTCAATAATAAAGTCTTGGTTTGGCAGCATAAACATGAAATGACCGGGTTTCATATTTGGTTCCCAACTACTGAGTTTGTTTCAAACACGTTGGATTAAGATTTCTGTTCATTGACCGGCCGAATTGTTGAATTGCGAATTTCGTAGAGTGCTAGTGGTAACAACTTCCGGGGAGGCGGGGGGGGGGGGTATCTTTATTATTTTTTTTTCCGTCCCTTGGCTTAAACTCGAGGTTCACAATGGTGGGGGTTTTTTCCAAATTTTCTCATCAAACTGGGAAGGACAAGGCGGGAATCAAACCCAGAACCTGCGGTTTTACTTGTTAGGTGAACGTCAAGGGTTCTGGAACATTTTTTTTTTTTAATTAGATCTCAAAAGTTGAACTACCTATATCAAATTCTTAATCTAAATCATTTTGAATAAAGTTGCGAGTCAAAATGGCCGCTTCAAGTATGGAGCTCGAAACCGGTCTGCCAGTAAAATGGCGACAACTTCAAAGCATAAGCTTGCACAAGTAACATACAATTTCTGAATTTAAAAAATAGTACATACCGTAGAAAAATGAAAAGGAATCATTCGTGTGCGGACCAACAACTCTGTTGGATTCGAAACTTGCTCGAGGACTAACTAGTGTCACAAATCAGTCTGACATCTATGGTCTCCTGAATAAAACTGAAGCTGCTTTCGCGCTCAAATCACTACTCTCCGGTTGCTGCGCATGTCACGTGAACATTGTCAAGGCAGGTGACTCATTGTCTTGGGTTAAATTGCATCCAGCGCATTTTCTACCAATCAGCGACGAACATCGACATGCTGTCATCCAGGATAGGACTATTTCCCAAACATAAGCACGGAATTTATATGCATGCATCGCTAAAGTTGTAATGGGGCAGCCTAAAATACTTGTGGGGGAGGAGAAAGATCGCATACGCAATGATCACCATTTGGTGAACCTCAAGGCTGGCAGAGGAACACAAGAAAAAGCATGTCACCATTGCAATGGCCAAATTCTATGGGGAATAATTATCACACATCACTTTTTGTTTTCAATTATAAGCAGTGATAAGATGCAATTCAACTGGTGTCTGTTACCTTACCCTGACAGTGTGTACTTTATTCAGCCAATCCATGTTCTGGACACTTAAAATTCAGAAGGGGGCATAGTGTCATTGAAGGGAAGGGGGGGGGGGGGTGCACAACTGTAAACTGATGGAAATAGTCACACTTTACAAGCCTAATTGTATGAAAAGCAAAATGGCGAAAATGGGGGGGGGGGGGGGGGGGGGGGGGGAATGGGTAGACTTTATGCCGGGAGGAAAGGACATAAATCGGCCTACAGATATATGATTATGATACGGAACTCATGAAGAAGTCCTTTCTGTGTTGTAATGATTTCTGAAGACTTAAGAAATCTTGACCTATCAGGAGTATGGGACGTTGAAATTTTTGTTCTGCTATGAAAAAAAAAAAAATTAAATCGGGGCAACTTCGTTTCGGAAATCAGTATAGAAAACCCAACCCCTTTTTAACAATCCTATTGCTTTTCTACATATTCATATGAACCTACACATTTCAATTTTAGATATGTAAAGTGGCTATGAGCAAGAATTTCTATCATGAAAAATGACAACACTCACCTGTAGCCTCATGTCAAAGCTGCTCAGAGCAACGACAGCGTGTCTTGTCCAATTGTGACAGGGACAATGAAACAGTCCCGTCAACTGAACAATGAAGTGCGCATGCCTAATAAGTCAGCGCGCCCTCTGTGGGTGAACAGAAATTGTTCACGTGCATCACGGATCATGGCGCGTTCTGTAGCATGCGGGAAGCCCAGTGCAGTCCAACGGTATGCATGGAATGTTCGCCTTCTTCAGCCTGCCTTTAATATTGAGGCATTTGAATGTCAATTTTGCCATCCCTTCCCACCA
>JASPKP010003191.1:5000-7500 GCA_030674155.1 Stramonita haemastoma | reverse complement strand
TGACCCAACTTACAATCCAACCTAGTAGGCCATTGTGTGCCGGTGGGAACAGATGACAACATTTACAAAACTGCGTACACACACTGGGACCGCATGTAAAAGAAACAAAACACATGGATGCTTATTCCATTACACTCGATGTAAAATAATAAATTAATTACATACAAACATACAATTTAAGGACAAGCGAAAGATTAGTGACATTGACTGCGTGCATAACCTAGACTACAACCCTTCTGGCCTTCTGCTGGTGGTGTCCACTGTCTGCTGCGATGTTGCTGCTGCTGTTGTTGCTGCTGTTGCTGCTGCTATGTTGCTGCTGTTACTGTGATCGATCTGTGTGTCACCATGACAGCAGGACACGCGCATGGTGCCTGTGTGTCTTCTGGTTGGCCTCTTGCTGTCTCTCAGTGTCGGAATTCCCGTCATCAGTTCAGTCCAGTCAGCGTTCTCCATCCAAAAACAGCGTGTGTGTGTGTGGGGGGGGGGGGGGGATGTTGTGTTGTGGTGTGTGTGTGTGTGTGTGTGTGTGTGTGTGTGTGTGTGTGTGTGTGTGTGTGTGTGTTTGTGTGTATGTGTGGTGTGTGGGGGGGGGGGGGGGGTTGTGTCGTGTTGTGTTGTGTTGTTGTTGTTGTTTTGTTGTGGTGTGTGTGTTTGTTGTGTGTGTTGTGTTGTGTGTGTTGTGTTGTGTTGTGTGTGTGTTGTGTTGTGTTGTGGTTGTGGTGTGTGTGGTGTGTGTGTGTGTGTGTGTGTTGTGTGTGTGTGTGTGTGTGTGTGTGTGTGTTGGGTTGTATCTTTTCCACGTAAGATTTACCCTTAGTTTAAATATAATTGATTCAATACACATGCATCATGTTACACAAACACACGCACGCACGCACGCACGCACGCACACACACACACACACACTGAACCAAACACAAAACTACCGACCCATCAATCAACTCTACCTGCTACTCAGTCAATCAATCAATCAAACATCTAACCAACCAGAAGCCAAAACAAACAGCCAGCTCGTGGTGCAGTGGTTAGTGCATTAACAGGACTAGAAGGAGGTAAATTCGGATTCCATATCTGACAAATGTCGTTCTTGAACTCCAACTGGCTCCTGCTCTTTGAACTGAAAAGACTAAGAAGACTGACAGGATAGCTCAGTGCTCAGAGCACTCGCTTTCCCCCGGCAAAGGTTAAGCAGCATCGAGCCTAGTTACCAAGTGGATAGGTGACCGTTTGCGCGCCTTGGTTTCAGTACAGTCCCCCCAGTTCACCCAGCTGTAAACGGGTACCTGCCCTCTCTAAGGTCAGGGAAGGGAGGGAGAGGAGATGGGCACCGCATTCTCTGGTGCCTCGCTCCCTATATGACCACATAGATTATGGGACACCTTTACGATATATTTTTAAGAAGACTCAGAGCATCATTCACTTTACAGATAGGATTATTAGGCCTACCTGTCTGCCTCTCCATTTGCCTGCTTAAATGGAGACAGAGAGAAACAACTAAAGCTTGAAACAACTCCTCATTCATTCTAGTGCATCATAAAGTTCTCTGTACCATTTTAATTAAACAATGTATCTCCTGTATGCGGAAGACAGGATGGGCCCCAGCCACCATGATGTGTGCAGTGGTTTTCACCTTGGCCTCCGGGCTGGAAGGTCGCGGGTTTGAGTCCCTAAAGATTCGTATGGGTTTTTCGGACACTGGATGGCTGTTACCAAGATTTAGTTTGCTATGGACTAAAGCCTTTAGGGGAAGACTGGGACATTACAGGCGAGCTTGAGCCAGTTTGAGCCTTGAGCTAATGCCAGTTTGAGAGTGTTGCTCAAATTACCTGACCAACATCGCATGTGTCTATATCTTATAAGCCTGGTTGACGCCCGGAAATACTACGACAGGAAGCGTGGAGTACATCCCTGTCAAGTAGTCTCAAATACTGGTGCACATCCACAGCATCAGCATTACATTATCATCATCGTCGTCATTGATCATCATGTAATAAAAGAAAATTGTTTATAGGCTAACTCATACATTTTGTGCCTGTATGGGGACGGGATAGCTCAGTGGTCAGAGCGCTCGCTCTCCCCAAGCTAAGGTTAAGCAGCATCGAGCGTGGTTCCCAATTGGATGGGTGACCGTTTGCGCGCCTTGGCTTTAGTACAGTTCCCCCAGTTTACCCAGCTGTAAATGGGTACCTGCCATCTTGAGGGTCAGAAAAGGTACAGCAGCGAGGGAGAGATGGGCACCGCCCTCAATATGCTGGCCCCTGGAGAAGTAAGGTCTCTGATGTCTCGCTCCCCTACGACCATACAGGTTATGGGATACTTTACCTTTTACCTTTAGTGAGTTAGCATTAAAGCTCTTGGGACTGGAGGTTCATGGGAGAAGGGCGCTGGAATGCTGTTGTGACGGTCTCTAGCCCAGGTGGGATTCTCATTCAGCCTGGCTCCACGACTAAGCTATCATCGTCCTCAGAAGGGGGATTAGTAGGTAGTGTCTGTTGTA
>JASPKP010003190.1:15000-20543 GCA_030674155.1 Stramonita haemastoma | reverse complement strand
TAATCAAAAAAATTTAACTTTTTTGTTAGTGTTTACTTTAAAGTGGTTTTTTCAGCAATTTTAAATGGCTGCGGGTTTTCCCGCTGTGAATTCTTTTACGTGCATTGAACCTTGTTTATTTTGTTATTTTGAAACTGCTTTTAAAATGTATGTAGAACGTTGCTTAACTGTTTTAGCATTTTTAAACATTCTATGTCCCGTAAAAAAAAGGTAATTCTTATAGCAATCTTATGCCCCTTCTTGGCTTAATAATCGTTTTTTCCTTTTTTTTGTTTGAAACCCCCCGAAGTCCCCCTAAAAGTTTGAACTGGGGGAAAAAAAAATCCATTTTTTTTGAACATTGTAGACTTATGTTTATCTTTGAAAAAGGCCCGGCACGGGACGAGTGAAACTGAGATTAGAATACGCTTTATTTTCTATTTCTGAATGATACAGGAAAAAGAACCTTTAAAATTTTTGGGATTGTTAATTTAATATATGTTGAAAAAACTCGAAACTAACGCTTTAGCTGTGATTTTAGGAATTTGACATCTCTATGAGGTCACCCTTAACTTTAATCCTCGAAGTTTGGGGGGAGATGTGTTGTCTATTTCCTATGTTGTGGTTTTTTCCGCTTTTCTTTATTTTTCTTCAATTAAGAGCTGGGGTGGTAAGGGGGAGTGAGTAGGTCGATGGTAGGAGGGGGAGTATAAAGAGGGGGAGGGGGTAGATAAAAGGGAGGGTGGATAGTAATGGGGGGGAAAAAAAAGGGAACAGGTTTTTAGTGGTGGGGGAAAGCAGGGGGAAAAAAGAGGAGGAAGGGGGGGGGTTAGTAGAGGGGGGGGGAGAGGGAAGGAGGGGGTTTGTAGAGGAGGGGGAAGGGGGGTTAGAGGGGGGGGGGGGGGGGGAAGGGGGGGATGGGGGGGTTAGTAGAGGGGGGGGGGAGTAGGGAAGGAGGGTTTGTAGAGAGGGGGGAAAGGGGGGAGGGTTAGTAGAGGGGGGGGGGGGGAAATAGGGAAGGGGGGTTGGAGGGGGGGAAGGGAGGGTTGTAGGGGGGGGGGGGGGGGGAATGGGGGGGGGGGTTGTAGAGGGGGAGGAAGGGGGGTTGTAGAGGGGGGGGGGAGTAGGGAAGGGAGGGTTGTAGGGGGGGGGGGAGTGGGGAAAGGGAGGGTTGTAGAGAGGGAGGAAGGGAGGGTTAGTAGAGGGGGGGGGGGTAGGGAAGGGAGGGTTGTAGGGGGGGGGGGAAGGGGGGTTATTTAGAGGGGGGGGGGGAGTAGGGAAGGGGGGTTAGTAGGGGGGGGGGGGGGGATTTGGGAAGGGAGGGTTAGTAGGGGGGGGGAGTAGGGAAGGGGGGGTTTAGTGAGGGGGGGAAAGGGAGGGTTATTTTGAGGGGGGGGGGGGTGTGGGGAAGGGAGGGTTAGTAGGGGGGGGGGGGGGAGGTAGGGAGGGGTAGGGTTAGTGAGGGGGGGGGAGTGGGAAGGGGGGTTAGTAGGGGGGGGGGGAGTGGGAAGGGGGGGGGAGTAGGGGAAGGGAGGGTTAGTAGGGGGGGGGGGGGAGTAGGGAAGGGAGGGTTGGAAGGGGGGGTTGGGAAGGGAGGGTTGGGAAGGGGGGTTAGGGAAGGGGAGGGTTGTGGGGGGGAGGGAGGGGGGGGTTAGTAGAGGGGGGGGGGAGTAGGGAAGGGAGGGTTAGTAGAGGGGGGGGGAGTAGGGAAGGGGGGTTAGAGAGGGGGGGTAGAGGGGGGAGTAGGGGGGGGAGTAGAGGGGGGGAGTAGGGAAGGGCAGGGTTAGTAGAGGGGGGGGGGAGGGGGAAGGGGAGGGTTGGGAAGGGGGGTTGTAGAGAGGGGGGGGAGTGGGAGGGGGGTTGGGAAGGGGGGGTTGAGTAGAGAGGGGGGGTGTGGGAAGGGAGGGTTAGGGAAGGGGAGGGTGGTAGTGAGGGGAGGGGTTGGGGAAGGGAGGGTGGGAAGGGGGGTGTGGAGGGAGGGTTGGGAAGGGGGGTTTGTAGGAGGGGAGGGTTAGGGGAAGGGGGGTTGGGGGGGGGGGGGTAGAGGGGGGGTTGGGAGGGGGGGTTGGGAAGGGAGTGGGTTAGGGGAAGGGGGGGAGTAGAGGGGGGGGGGGAGGGGGGGGGAGTAGAGGGGGGGGTAGAGGGGGGGGGGGAGTAGGGAGGGGGTGGGGAGGGAGGGTTAGGAGGGGGGGGGGGAGTGGGGGGGGAGTAGGAGGGGGGGGAGTAGGGGGGGGGTAGGAGGGGGGGGAGGTAGGGAAGGCGGGTTAGGGGAGGGGAGGGTTAGTAGGGGGGGGGGGGGGAGTAGGGGGGGGGTAGGGGGGGGGAGTGAGGGGGGAGGTGGGAGGGGGGAGTAGGGAAGGCAGGGTTGTAGGGGGGGGGGGGGGAGTGGGAAGGCGGGAGGGAGGGAGGGTTGGGGGGGGGGGAAGAGGGGGGGGGGTAGGGGGGGGGAGTGGGGGGGGGAGTTGGGAAGGCGGGTTAGTGAGGGGGAGGGTGTAGGGGGGGGGGGGGAGTAGAGGGGGGAGGAGAGGGGGGGGGTAGAGGGGGGAGTGGGGGGGGGGTAGGGAAGGCGAGGGTTAGAAGAGGGGAGGGGGGTTAGTGAGGGGGGGGGGGGAGTAGAGGGGGGGGGTGGAATAGTGAGGGGGGGGGGGGGAGTAGGGAAGGTGGATGTTGGTGAGGAAGAGATTGGTAATTAGGGGGGAGGATATGGGTTAGAGGGATGAGGATTTTGGTGGGGTAAAGTTACAGGCCGAATCCATCCTCACACGGAAAATCAGTTATCATCATTTGTGTCTCTCTGTGTAGCTGTTTTCGTTATGAGAGTAATATTTTCTACAGCAATTTCCCATTGACTTTTTCTTCAAGCTTTGACTTCTTTTCATGCATATGTACTTGTTCACATGTGTTTATATTTGCGACATGCTATGTGTGCGTGATAAAAGCTTTGATTCCCTGATCTTATACGTGTTTCAGTTAAGGGGAGAAAGGGATAGACCAGGGAGGGAGGGAGAGAGAAGATAGACCAGGGAGGGAGGGAAGAGAGAAGAGCTTGGTAGGGGGAAGGCAGGTTTAATTCAAGGTGAAGAGGGAGGGAAGCTAATTTGGGGGAGAGAGGTCAGGGGAAGGGGGGTGGTTTTGGGGAGGGCTAGGGAGAAGGTGAACAGATATGGGGAGGGAAGGGGAAAGTTATACAGGAAGAGGGAAAAGATTTGGGGAGGGAGGGAGGTTAGAGGGAGGAGGGGTAGGTATTGGGGTTGGAAGGGGGAAGGAGGAGATAGATTAGGGGAGGGAAGGACAGGGTAGGTTAGGGGAGGTTTACATTTGTCATGGTCTATTCTAAGCGAGACATACATCTTAAAGTATCAAAAATAAGGGGGAAAAGTGGCCAGTATAGTATTTCCATGCCAGTATTGTAGAGGAGGGTCCAAAGTTTGTGTTTGCGGAGTCATGCTGTCACCCTCATCTGCATGTTTTTGCCCAGTACCTTGCATTAACCACGGACTAACTTAATACGTGCAAAGATACCTGCAAAGTCGATTTATTCACTACAAGGCTAATCAATAACAACACAAGTTAAAAAAACTCGAAACGTGGTGCTGTAGTTAGCACACGTTTGGTCCTGGGTTTGGAATCCCATCAGAGTCATTCATATTGTGCTTTGTTCTGACTGTGCCTGGCTCCCATCCAGAGAGAGTTTGCTATGGTGGTGTGTTCAAACAGGAAGACTGGACATTGCACTTCAGCATCATTCACTTTTACTGCATGGGTGGTAAGCAGATTACCTCGGATGCAATCAGGAGCCCTGTCGCAGCGTTGTAACAAAATCAGGGACACACCTGCGAATTCTGTGATGCTCTGTTTCCTTGGGTGGTGGTCGAAAACCCTCCAATACATACACTTCGCCTTCACAGCGAAAGGTAGAATCTCTGCAAGCTAACCGTCTAGCTGTGCCCACCTGAGATGCAGTGCAGAGATGAGACATCACATATATGTCCGCCTATCTCCTCTCCCTTGCTGCTTAACTTTGCTTGACCCTAAAGAGGCAGGTTCACATTTGCAGCTGGTTGCGGTGAATAAAGCAACCACAAAAAAGATAGAAAGAGGGAGGGGGAGAGGTCCGGAGATAAAAAGTCTTGAAAAAAGAAGAAAAGAAACACAAAGAACGACAGAAAAAGAAGTCGTGAAAGGAGAAGAAAAGAAAGAAGGAAGGAAGAAAAAAAGATAAGAAAAAAGAAAGAAAGAAAAGAAGAGAAAGAAAGAAAGAAAGAAAAGAAAAGAAAGAAAGAAAAGAAAGAAAGAAAGAAAGAAAGAAAGAAACAAGAGAAAGAAAGAAAGAAAGAAAAAGAAAGAAAGAAAGAAAGAAGAAAGAAAGAAAAGAAAAGAAAGAGAAAAGAAAAGAAAGAAAGAAAAAAGAAAGAAAAGAAAGAAGAAAGAAAGTAAACAAAAGAAAAAGAAAAAAAAGAGAAAGACAGACAGACAAACACACACACACACACCAGAGCAAAACCCCCCAGTAACCTACTCATCGTCAAACAGGTGGGCGTGCACGTGCTGTGCAGCGCTGTGCAGCAGTCCCAGGCGTGTGCTGGGCGGCATGAAGGCCGCCAGGTGACTTAGCACTTTGCGCACCTCCTCCGGCGAGCGGTCACTGCTGTGCAGCGCCGGACACAGCACCACGTCCATCGCTGCGTCCCTGCGGGAGCGTCGGCGTCCCTGGCTGCAGCTGCTGACCCCTGCAGCAGAAAAAATAGAGATGAAGAGAATGATGCATGGGGATGAGGAGGAAACGGGTAGTTGTGAGAACGCGACTGTAGGGTTTTTTTTGGTGGTGTTGTTTGTTATTTTTACGAGTAATGCCACTTTGTTGTTGTTTGTTATTTTTTACGAGCAATGTCACTTTATTTTTATTTTATTTATTTATTCTTTTATATAGAGAATAATTGGAATAAGCACTCGTGTGCTTTTTCTTTATTCCAGTCCCCGTGTGTATGTATTTTTTGGAAATGTTGTCATCTGTTCCCACCGGCACATAGTAGCCTACACTTTTGAAAAGCGGAACAGGATTTAACGTATGCGCAAGATGTTCTGCATGCGTTCGCACACGGGGCCTCGGTTTATAGTCTCATCCGAAAGACTTGTGGGGAGAGCGGAGTCAGCACTGATGTTAACTCCAGGAGAAAAAATCCCCTCGAACAGGAATCGAAACCCAGGTTGTTAAATTGCGAGCGCAATGTTCTGACCACTAGGCTATCCCGTCCCCTTTAAATAAAGCATGAATCATTTTGGTATGCTGCTATTTTGTTTTTGTATACTATATACCCCTTTAAGTCATGGCAGATTGTTCTGCATGAAATTCGAGATGCTCTGCCCTCCCTCCCCCTCCCACCACTCCCCCCGGGAAGAGTGCATCGCCACAAGAGCAACGTCACCCATTTTGTTTTCTTTTCCTGTCTGCATGTGAACTTGTTTCCCTATCGAGTGGCTTTTCACTACAGAACTCTATTTTCCCAGGGACAACTCTCTTGCTGCCGTGGGTTCTTTTACTTGAGTTAAATACGTGTTGCTTA
>JASPKP010003190.1:0-2500 GCA_030674155.1 Stramonita haemastoma | reverse complement strand
TGATGTCCGAGGTCAGACCCTTGGGGGTCACGTCAGTCTTGTCTGTAAAACACACACACATAGACACATACACATACATGCATGCACACATACACACACGCACATACGTGCACATACATGCATGCACACACACACGCACACACCCATACACACACACAGACACGCATACACGCACGCATACAAACATGCACACACACACACACTCACACACACTCTCAAACACATGCATATAATTATATATTTTTTTCTTAGATGGATGGCTTCATGAAAAAAAGCAACTGCACTGCTTATTCAATGTACCATCTGGAAATAAAAGTTTGACTTTGACTTTGGCACACACACACATGCTCACACACTCGTACACACATGCTCACACACGCGCACGCACGCATGCACGCACACACACAACATTACACACACACATACACACACATACACACCACACAACACACCACACCACACCACATTACACCACACATCCACCCCATCCACCTCCCCCACACCCACCCACCCACACCCACCCATCCCTTACCCCACCCCACCCCCCACACACTCACACACACAACTCACACACATACACACACAACACACACACACACACACACACACACACACACACACACACACACACACACACACTCACACCCACACCCACACACACACACACATACACACGCACACACACACACACACCACCACCACCACCACCCCCACACACACCCCCACACCACCACGTCACCAAAGGTGCTGTATCACCACACCTCTAAACTTGATGTCGAAGACGGGGTTCTCGCAGTGCAGACTCATGTTGGATCGCAGCGTCCTCAGCTGAGGGGAGACTGTCTTGAAGGCGATTTCATGGGTCAGGTTGGTGCGGGGGGACACCAGACGCAGGTGATAGACCAGGTGATCCTGCCTCTGAAGGTCCACCAGGAAGGAGAAGGAGCGGTCATACCTGGCGGGAACAATGTGGCAGGGATGGAGGTCAAGACACAGCCTCCTTCTTTAAGAGTCTACTACTAGAGCTGTTCTTTCTGTCTTTTTCTTCTGTTCTTTTCTTTTCTTGATAATACTAATGATGATGATGAAGATCTCTGTTGCGTCTTCTCTCATGTCCCCCCTACGTCCTTTGGGACATGGGACTGAGTGAGTGAGTGAGTGAGTGAGTGATGATGATGATTGATGATGATGATGATGATGATGATGATGATGATGATGATGATGATGATGATCATCATCATCATCATCATCATCATCATCATCATCATCATCATCATCATCATCATCATCATCCATGGAATTTATATAGCGCTATATCTTGCAAAAGCAAATCAAAGCGCTTGCATTCGACCTATAAAACGCACAAGCAATCAATAAAAATTAATAATTCTTTTGAGGACAATGAAATGAGCATTCATGTACTTTTCTGCATCCAGTCCCCGTGTGTATGCCCAGTTTTGTAAATTTATCTTTCGTTCCCACCAGCACAAAATGGCCTAATCTTCCGCGAAGCGGAACGGGTTTTAACATGTGCGAAAGATGTTCAGCGTGTGCTCGCACACGGGACCTCGGTTTATAGTCTCACCCGAAGGACTTTTGAGGGGAGCGGAGACGGCACTGATGTTAACTTCAGAGGAAAAATGTTCTTGAACGAGATTCGAACACGAGTCAGCAGATTACAAGCGCATCACTCTGACCACCAGGCTATCCCGTCTCCATCGCCGCAATGTTTGACTGTATTTTGCCTAACTGTCAGTCTGTAAATCCCTCTGTCCATCAGTATTTTGACTCTACTCGGGTCTACCACTTTACTACTAGAGCCTTGTGAAACTTTTCAAATAAAATCGCCAGTTTTTTAGTGTGTGTTTATTTTATGATAGATTTTCTTTCACTTTTCCTCTTGCTCAAAGTCAGAGAAGGGAGAAGTTTGCCTTTCACAAAAAGCGGGTTTTTAAAACAAAACATGGGGATGCCTGAGTACGTGCAGTAACTGTATGACTGCAAGAGCAATGTAGGAACACAGAAGGAAACGTAGCAACGTGTTCAAGGGGAGTACAGCCGTGGTTTTCTTTGCTTAATCATCCAATGTATGAAAATCAAAACCAGGCCATCCTAGTTTTCTAGCGTAAATAAAACACGTTCTTTCAGCGTGGCTCCGGCCCTGGGCATTCTCGTCAGCTACAAAAATAGGAGCATCAACAACAGTAATAGAAACAACGGCAACAATAACAACAACAAAAACGACAGCAACAATGACCACCACCACCACCACCACCACTACCACCACCACCACCACCACCAACAACAACAGCAGCAACAACAATAACAACACCGACAACAACAAAACAACAATAACAGCAACTACAAAAACACCAACAAAAACACCGCCAACAGCACCACCACAACCACCACCACCACTACCACCACCACCAACAACAACAACAATAACAATAACAACAACACCAACACCACCAACAGCACCACCACCATTACCACCACC
>JASPKP010003189.1:17500-20548 GCA_030674155.1 Stramonita haemastoma | reverse complement strand
TTCCCGAAAGGGACACGTCTTCTTTGGGCGGGACCCCCTGCCCCTAACCCCCTCCCCCCGGGCCAGTTGTCACTTCTGCCTAGGGTCAGTTAGGGGAATGGTGGGGGGTGGGTGGGGTTTTAGGGGTTGGGGGGGGGGTTGGGGGGGGGGTTGGGGGGGAGGGGGGGGGGGGTTGGGGGGGGGGTTTGGGGGGGGGGGGGGTGGGGGGGGGGGGGTGGGTGGATGGGGGGGTGGGGGGGGGGGGGGGGGGGGGGGGTGGGGGGGGGGTGGGGGGGTAGGGGGGTGGGGGTAGAGGGGGGTGGGGGAGGGGGGGAGGGGGGGGGGTGGAGGGTGGGTGGGGGGGGGGGGGGGTTTTGGGGGGTGGTGTTGGAGGTGGAGTGGTGGTTTGGGGGGTGGTGGTGGTGGGGGGGGGTTTGGGGGGGGGATCTATTATTCAGCCTTTACTCGTAAATCTGTTTTATCTGGCCATAGTTTTTTGTTGTGTTGTTTTTTGTTATTTTTTTTTGTTTGGGTTTGGGTATTTTTTTTTCATATTTAAGCTGTTTCTTTTGTGTAATATGCTTAATCCTGCTGTTCCAAGGCCCCCCCTCATTCCTGTCCCCCCAAAACACCCATAGCCAGGCTTATCCTGTTCTACCCTCAGATTCAGAAGTCCGCAGAAAGGGGTCAGCGTTAACACGGCCATGAGGCCACCTTCCACAAGAGGCCCAGGACTGTTGGCTGCACTGCTGGGTCCCTGTGTTCCTTCAGTGATGCCTGTTCAGATCCAACTTGACTCAATTTTACTTATGCCTTGACTTGACTTAACTTTTCCTTGACTTATGCCTATGAATTCCCTGGGGAACAAAGGGCCGCAGCAATACCCCTCCAACGTACTCGGTTCTGGGATATCCTCTTCAGATCCAACAGACGGAGGTCAATCATTGCAGAGTCCTGTACAGGCTAAAAAGATAGCTTGGTTTTTACCAAACTTACTGAGTGAGATGTCCATTTGTGCTGAGGATGATGAATACCATGTCTCTCCACAGGGATAGTCCTTCACAAATGTGTTGTTGTTGTGGTGGTATTCCCCATCTTAACTCCCTGGGGGCTTATCAGAGTAAGCACGGTCTCAAAAATAAAGCACGGTCTCTCTTCTGACATCTCAGAATCACTCTGGATGAAAAGTTTCCGTATGATTATGACTGGTTTCAAAACACCTCGCCATACTAATGCAGCCATACTCTGACTTCAGAGAACCCTAAATATCAGTTTGAATTTCTGGAAATATTGTTGCAGATGGTGTATGGAATTCATATAAAACTGAATCTTATAAAAGCAACAAGTTGTCGTTCCTCTATTAGTCTATATCATGGTCATGGTCATGGTGCCTTTTGTTGTTCTTTGAGCTCTTTTTTTATGGCCATCCCTTTTGCTCTAGCAAGCTGTCGCCACTGCCCTTAATTGCTAAAGCGGTAAAGTGAAGGTCTGGACTTTCTCCCTCGTCTTAGTGGTGAAAGGTTGGCGGCACTGTTTCTCAGCGCTTGTTGCTGGCAGTGACGACAGGAGTTGCTGTGGTGTGGAGATAATGTTTTATTATTGTGGTGGCAATTATCATGAGAAACTTGGGCAGTAATGCTAAGAGATGGTTGGTAATGGTGTTGGTCATAGTTTTAGTGGTGGGATAGCCTTTTTTATATTTTTCTACAAGTCAAACCTATGTGAGTTTGTTATTTGGGGGTTTTTTGTAATTGGTTGAGGTGGTTGTTATTTTGCTTGTTCGTTTGGTTGGTTGGTTATGGTTTTGTTGTTTCATTTGTTTTGGTTTCGGGATTATGCTTATGCGAAGGGGGGAAGGGTCAACTTTTTCCTTTTCCATCTTTCCTACCTCTTTATCTTTTTTGTTTCATAGTACATCACAGTTCATTATGAAAAATGATCAACTATCTACCTATCTATCTATCCATCTATCTATCCCTTAGTCTGGCGACCATGGGGGCACCCCTGAAGACTTGACAACCAAGCAGTTCCCTCCATCCCTCTCTCTGTTCTGCCTTTCTCAAACTTTTGTTGAATTCTAGGCCTGTCCAAAATGATCCTATCCTAACAAAACATCTAAACATCCACCATACTCATCATTCTAACATTCCACACCCTTTTTTTCTCCATACCGGAAACCAGGCGAGAACCTGGCCAACGTTCTTCCAGCGGGCCTGTACTCCCGCCTCAAGCGCCATCTTGAATACGTGCGCGACATGATGCCCGGATGGATGACACGTGACCAGCGGAACAAGGGACTGTACGCTGACTACCTCTTCAACGCTATCGCCGGAAACTGGGAGCGGAAGAGGCCTGTGTGGGTGATGCTGATGGTGAACACGCTGACCGAGAGTGACATCAAGTCACGTGGGATCCCCGTCCTTGACCTTCACCTGGCCCAGGAGGCGGAGAGGCTGGGCAAGCTGACGGGGGCAGTGGAGAGGGTGGAGGAGCAGTGCCTTCCCCTCAACGACCTCAACTTTTCCCAGGTGAGTGGAGAGAGGGAAGAGAGTGATTTGGCTGTGACTGTTAGCTGTGTCTCTCTGTCAATCTGTCTCTCTGTATCTCTTTCTGTCTCTGTCTCTCTGTATCTGTCGCTGTCGCTCTCTGTCTCTCTGTATGTCTCTCTCTCTGTCTCTCTGTATCTGTCTCAGTCTTTATCTCTCTCTGTGCCTCTCTAGCTGGCTCTGTCCCTCTCTATATATGTCTGTCTCTTTCTATAACTCTCTGTCTCTGTCTGTCCATCCATCTGTCTGTCTGTCTGTCTGTCTCTGTCTGTCTGTCTGTCTGTCTGTCTGTCTGTCTGTCTGTCTGTCTGTCTGTCTCTCTCTCTCTCTCTCTCTCTCTCTCTCTCTCTCTCTCTCTCTCTCTCCTCTCTCTCTCTCTCTCACTCTCTCTCTCTCTCTCTCTCTCTCTCTCTTGTATGTGTGCATATCCATAGATTGTGTGTGTGTGCCTGACTACGTGTGTGTGTTTCTGTCTGTCTGTTACTCTGTGTGTGTGTGTGTGTGTGTGTGTGTGTGCGCGCGT
>JASPKP010003189.1:10000-15000 GCA_030674155.1 Stramonita haemastoma | reverse complement strand
CCTCCTCCTCCTCCTCCCTCCTCCTCCTCCTCCTCTTTCTCTTCCTCCTCCTCCTCTTCCTTCTTCTTCTTCTTTTCTTTTCTTCTTCTTCTTCTTCTTCTTCTTCTTCTTCTTCTTCTTCTTCTTCTTCTCCTCTTCCTCTTCCTCTTCCTCTTCCTCCTCCTCCGCTGTCTCATCCTCTTTCTGTACCTTTTTCTTATTTATTCTTTGATTCCATTCTAATTTCCCAGATTCTCTTTATTTTCTCCTCTTCTTCTCCTCATGTTCAAGTGCCTGTTCCTCCTCCTCCTCCTCTTCCTCCTCCCCTCCTCCACCTCCTCCTCTTCCTTCCTCTCTTCTTTTTTACCCTTGCTCTCTTCCTCCACATATTTTCTTCTTTGTGTTCTTAATTGCTTTCTTTAATGGATGGCGAATTGAAAATGGCATTTTCTACATTCAGTGATAAACTTTATTGTCGCCAGGTTTAGCATCAGGGAAACTGCTCAGGGGTTTTTGCCCTCATCATTGCACGACCTCGCTGTTCTGCTTCTGTTGGGTCTCTCTGTCTGTCTGTCTGTCTGTTTGTCTGTCCTGTCTGTCTGCTAGTCTGTCTGTGTGCCTGTCTGTCTGCCTGTCTTTCTCTCTGTCTGTCTGTCTGTCTCTCTCTCTCTCTGTCTCTCTCTCTGTCTTTCTATCTATCTATTCTCTCTCTGTCTCTGTTTCTTTCTGTCTCTATCTCTGTCCCTCTATCTCTATCTCTATCTATCTATCTCTGCTTAATACAATAAACCTCTCTCTCTCATCTATCTCTGCTTAACACAATAAACCTCTCTCTCTCTCTCTCTCTCTCTCTCTCTCTCTCCTCTCTCTCTCTCTCTCTCTCTCTCTCCTCCCCCAAATCAAATAATGATCTTCACGGCTGCTGGGTACAGTGCCTATTTAATCGGCGGATTCTCCACTTCTATTCGTACCAACCCTGACCACACACGCTTGTCGCATCTTTTTTTCCCTGGCGAAGCCACAGATCTTAGAGCAGAAAAGAAAAGCCTTTAGGTATTAAAGGATAGATCAGTGTCAGCCCCTTCAGTGATTGTCAGTGTGGTGTGGTTAAGGTGTCACATAGATCAGTGCTTTTCACTGCCGTTGGTTGAAGGTGTCACATAGCCTCACAGATCGTTGAAGAGCAAGGTTGGTAAAATCCTCCGGCTTCTCCCTTGGGCCAGCGTGATCAAAATGGTGACCGTTTCCTCTCCTCCCCCCCCCCCCCCCCTCCTCTCCCACTACATAAACTAGCAATCCAATACACTTAACGTCACTGTCACCACCAAGTCGACACCAGAAAAGCCGTGACATCACTTCCCCCAGAAAAATGACGTCACTTCTCTAAGGAAAGTGACGTCACTTTCCTTTCAATAATTTTTATGGTGGAGAGAGATACGGGACACTCTCTGTGACTCTTAAGTTAAGAAGACATCAGCGGCACAATACCAAAAACTAAGAGATTCGGGCTGGCCAGGTAAGGGCCAGCAAGGTAATCAAGTACATAGGATAATGGAAGATGGCTGTCACTACAATGAGAAAAGTCCGGTACAGGTACACGGTCATTGTGATGGAGCGGTGAAAGGCTAGGAGGCTACTACTACTTAGGCCTGGGGGGCCTGTTAACAAGGCTAGTCCAGCCCTTGTTAGTCGTTCATTACCGCAAGGGGTCTGTCTAGTTGGTGGGTGTAGTCTGTCTGGTGTGTATGTATGTAGTGTAAGGTAGTGGAAGTAGGCCCTAGTGGTGGACAAGGGAGGCACATACAGTGCATTGTGATGTAGCAGCTGTCTTGTCTGCTGTCCCGAAGCAGCAGCAGGGCTTGATAGATAGATAGCCAGCGGTTTGTGTCATGTTCTCAGTGAAGGGTGTTCTTGTTTGGGATACCGTTGTGACTTGTTTTGGGGATATGGTTTTTTCCTTCTTTGGATACTGTTGTGACTTGTTTGGGATACGGTTGTGACTTGTTTTGGGATATGGTTTTTACTTGTTGGGATACTGTTGTGACTTGTTAGGGATACTGTTGTTAATTGTTTGGGATGCAGTTCTGACTTGTTTGGGATATTGTTGTTAATTGTTGGGATACCGTTCTTACTTGTTGGATACTGGATACAGTTGTGACTTGTTGGGATACAAGATACAGTTGTTACTTGTTGGGATACAAGATACAGTTGTTACTTGTTGAGGGACGGTTCTTACTTTTTGGGATACAGTTCTCACTTGTTGGGATACGATTCTCACTTGTTGGAATAGGGTTCTTACTTGTTGGGATACCAATTTTATCTCTTGGTTTTACAGTAACTGTATGAGTTATGCATCTGGATGCACAGTCTGCTGAGCTAGGATTTTTTTTTCAGTTGAGGGTTTGAATCTTCGTCACTTTAAGGCGAGATGCAGTTTTCGTTCTGCTTTCAGTTTTTGCGCACACATGTTAATGCCGGTATAAAGATGTTTGCCTCAGAAGACCTTGAATTTATTGGTGCCTTATTGCCAGGGATGTTTCCACACTGCTTCCTTCCAGGTTCTTTACTGATCTGTTGGTGGGTTTTTTCCCCCTTTTGAGGGGACCGGATGGCTCAGTGGTCAGAGTGCTCCCTTTCCCCAAGCCAATGTAACGAGCGTGGTTACCAATTGGATTGGTGACCGTCTGCGCGCCTTGGCTTCAGTACAGATCCCCCAGTTCACCCAGCTGTAAATGGGTGCTTGCCCTCTTTCCGGTCAGGGAAGGTAAAGCAGCGAGAGACAGGAGATAGGCCCCGCCCTCAATATGCTGGCCCCTAGAGAAGCTGAGGTCTCTGACACCTCGCTCCCCTACGACCACACAGGTTATGGGACAACACAGGTTATGGGACACGTTTACCTTTACCTTTTTTTTTAAACTTATGTGTATGGATGCAGGAGGTAACACATGCAAGATTTAGAGAGAGTAGTTTGTGTTCAAGAGAAAGACAAATTAGCAGATATCAAAGAGAACAGCAGAAACCACTAAATGGGCACATTTGAAAGGGGAGGGGAAAAAAGCTTCCTAAAAGATAGAAAGAAAAAAAGATCAAGTTGAAAAAGAGAGAAAACGAAGAAAAAAGCCATTTCCCCCCCCCCCCCCCCCCCCTGAAAACAGCAAAGATGATAATAGAAGCCACCTTTGCAACCTTTCACAAGAAAGGTTCACAGGACTGTTGTTGTTGTGATTAAATTAATGTCCCAGCGAGATTTCCAGTTTAGGGACTGTCAGTCAAGGCTTTATATTCACCTTCTCCCTTTCTCCCTAACACACTCCCAGCGAAAAGCATGCCTGTCAGGCAATATGGGCTATCAGTGTCAGTGCCAGTGTCAGTACCAGTGTCAATGCCAGTGTCAGTGTCAGTGTCAACCGGCCCTAGCGTCATCCTTTCCCTTCAGCTTTAGGATCCGCAGTGTGTCAGGGCTGATGATGTCAGTGCCACTTCTGGCCTTTGATCCATGGCACTGGTTCCTGTCACCATTTCACATTCACACACACGCACACACACACACACACACACACACACACACACACACACACACACACACACACACACACACACACACACAATCACACACACTCACACGCACGCACACACACACACACACACACACACACACACACACACACACACACACATTCACACATTCACACACACACACACATATACACACAATCAAACACACACACACCACACGCACGCACGCACGCACGCACACACACACACACATACATACACACACACGCATGCACGCACGTACGCACGCACGCACACACACACACACGTACACCACACCCCAACGCACGCACACACACACACACACACACACACATATATATATTCACACATTCACACACACACACACACACACACACACACACACACACACACACACACACACACACACTCAAACACACACACACACACACACACACACACACACAGAACTCACACACACACACACTCACGCACGCACGCACGCACACACACACACACACACACACACACACACACACACACACACACACACACACACACACACACGTCATGTCAGTCCATGTTGGTGGTAGGTAGCCAATGAAGCTTTTTAGCATCGTCTGGTTCGCCCCATTTTTTTGGTGTCTGTGGTTAGATTAGGGGTGTGGAAAGATATTAGTGTGTTTGTCTTCCAATCTGGTGAGAAACATGTTGAAGATAAAAAGCATGGTAATTACTTTTTTAAAACTAGAAAGAAAGGGGGGAAATGGATATCTACAGACTAACAGAGAAAAAGTTAGAAACGGAAAGAGAGAAAGAAGGGAAGAAAGAAAGAGAGAAAAAAAGAAAGGAAAACAGACAGACAGACAGACAGACAGACAGACAGACAGACAGAAAGAAAGAAAGAAAAAAAAAAAAGAATTATGCTCTTCCTTTGTCAAAAATTTGCTTTAAATCAAGGATCATCGAAACATTTAGCCGTGTTCAGCGCCTTTTCTTGTTTTTGTTTGGATGGTTGTTTGGGTTTGTTGTTGTTATTGTTGTTGTTTCGTGGACATAGATATAAAAAACACTTTCCTTAAGCACACATTTGTCATTACTGTTGTCGTCACTTTTTGCTGGTCGTGACATCTTGGTCAATATACTTGTTATCGTTGTTGCCATCGTCTCTTGTTTATCACGAATACCAAGAAACATAAACCAGTTTCTTTTCTTTTTGTTCACGAAATTGCCTGTTCAATTCATCAGGTCAACAAAAGATAGACATGTCATCCCTGTAAAAATGGACACATTAAATCGAAATTAGCGGATGCTGTCATCTTCCTTCGTTCAGTCGCTAAGGTGGTGTCTCCAATCGCTCCACATTCAGTGTCAGCGGTGCCCTTTTGGAGGGTGTTAAACTTAAACACTTCATTTAGTGCCATCATGCCAAGACTGGCCTTTGGTCCAGCGTGGAACAAGAATGAGATTAAACCATAAGAGAGAGAGAGAGAGAGAGAGAGAGA
>JASPKP010003189.1:0-5000 GCA_030674155.1 Stramonita haemastoma | reverse complement strand
CGCTCACTGGAATTGGTGCTGTACTGGTTCTGCTGGCGCTATCCCGCTTCTCTTCCTTTTTTTCTATTAACAACCCCCCCCCCCCCCCCACACACACACACACACACTCCCGACCCCACCCCACCCCCTTTTTTTTTTTACCTTTTACGTAAAATTCTCTCTCTCTCTCTCTCTCTCTCTCTCTCTCTCTCTCTCTCTCTCTCTCTCTCTCCTCCTCTCTCTCTCTCTCTCTCTCTCTCTCTCTCTCTCTCTCTCTCTCTCTCTTTGGCCTGTTTAAAAAGTAACCTAAATGAATGTTTAACGCTTGAAAACAAAGACCACCATTATCCTCGCCTGTCTGTCTCCCCTCCCTCTCTCTCTCTCTCTTTCTCTCTTCTGGTATGTTATGTATTTGAATGTGTTGTAGTTCCAGACAATTAATTAAAGTGTTTTTTTCTCGTCTACTTATGACAACTCCCCTTCCTCCCTTTCACTTGTGTCATCACCCAAAGCCGAAGTACAATTAAAATGTTGAGCTCTCTCTCTCTCTCTCTCTCTCTCTCTCTCTCTCTCTCTCTCTCTCTCTCTCTCTCTCTCTCTCTCTCTCTCTCTCTCTCTCTCTCCTCCTCCTCCTCCTCCTCCTCCCTCCGTTACGATCAGAATGCGACACAGTTCAATACCGATGCCATATAGGGGATACTGCAGCCACAGACAATGATAACACAACACGCCCAGTCAAGCACCACCAGAGCTGACCGTGGACACATTAAGTGCCCGTCCATGTAGAATGATGCTAAATCAGTGCAGCTTACGATCCCAAATAGGACACACAATACAATGCTCTGTTTGCGTAGGCGTGATGTTGCATTCGGCTGCTTGATACAGCCACAGTTCTTGATGATGATAATGATGATGGTGGTGATGATGACGGTGATGATGGTGAATATTATTAGTACAAGAGTTATTTTGGGCAGCTTTCTATTGTTGCTGTAATGTAATATAATGTCAGGGCCCAGTGACGACTTTCCGGTCAGAAATGAACCTGAGGCAGAAATTGTTGTGAGCCATGATTGATGTCTATTGTTCCTCTCTCTCTCTCTCTCTCTCTCTCTCCTCTCTCTCTCTCTCCTCTCTCTCTCTCTCTCTCTCTCTCTCTCTCTCTCTCTCTCTCTCTCTCTCATACAAAATACCCCCAATACAGAAAAGGCTATTGTGTGTCCAGGGATGAAAATAGGACAGTGTGGGACACAATAATTTTGTTCGGTCACTGCATTCCCCCTTTTGTTAGTATAATGACGATGTACAAGGTCTGTATTTAGGACCATTCCTAGCTTATTGACCAACGTGCACTACTTCTTTTGTGTGTCTACTGGTTTTGTTTGGAAACCTTTCATGGGAGATGTTGTGCTCGGTTGTTTTGTGCTCAGGCATCGCAGGCAGAACATCTTGCCAACACGTTAAATCATGTTACGCTTTTTGACAGAGTAGGCCATAGTGTGCCGGTGGGAACAGATAACAAAATTTACAAAACTGCAAACACAGGGGACTGGATGTTAAAAAAGCACATGAGTGTTTATTCTATTGTCCTCAATATAAAAGAATAAATGCATACAATTCTGCAGCAATTTTGATGTAATTTTGGGCTGTACTGATTCTGTTTTCTCCCTGAAGTTGTCATTTTGGGACAGTTGAAGGATATTTAGCACAAAGTACTTCGCTATTGTATTTAATTAGCTGATAAAATGATAATGGTTTGGGCGGGGCAGGCAGACGGGTGATGGGGGAAGAACAGGGAGGAAGGGGGGCGGACTGTTTGCATGTAGTTTGGAAAGCATGTCATCATTTGGCCAGGCACACTCTTTCACAAATAGCATCTCTCTCTCTCTCTCTCCTCTCTCTCTCTCCTCTCTCTCTCTCTCTCTCTCTCTCTCTCTCTCTCTCTCTTCTTCTTCTTCTTCTTCTTCTTCTTCTTCTTCTTCTCCTTCCTGGTCTTTTTCTTCTTCATCTTCTTCTTCTATACTTCTGCTTTTTCATCTTTAGGGCGCCACCTTGATCGTCCATCTTAACCCTCTAGCGCCTGAATGTACTTCTAGGCTAATGAAAATTATTTCCTGTGAAAAATTAATGTTGAATACATCAAACTAGCACATTCCTGTAGTCAGTTTTAAAAAAAGTGAAAAAATGGTGAAGTTAGAAAATTTATCATATATGATAAGAGCGGCTTTTGAGGGTACATAGACTGATTTTATCATATATGATAAATTGTATCTGAAACAAAAGATTATTGTGGATTTATTGAGATGACTGTATACAAATGACTACCCTATAGCATTCACTTCTAGTCAAGGGGTTTCTTGTCACTTGGGGGGTCAAATGGCATGTCCATCCCGCTGGGAGTCATGGTCAACGCTGAAGCAGGTTTCTTCACTTCTTCTGGAGTGACATCAACAAGATGTTGACCAAGGAGCTCATCCAGCAGAATCTTATCCTCTGTATTGTCACCCACACTGTCTCTGGCTAGAAGCTGGGCTAAAGGACTGTCATCTTCTGCTAGTGTTGCTTGTTGAAGACTTGCCAGAGGGTGTCATCCTCCATGTCACTCATACTTTCACTTGTTGATGGTGTATCTTGCTGCTTGTGCACCCGGCACTGCTTTTCTTTCTTCACCACTTTTGTTTGGCCTCTGATGAGCATTTCATCATCCTTTCCTTCTTCAGTATCATCATCTGCTGGCATCCACTCATTTCCACTGCTGAAAGATTAAAATCACTGTCATCACCAGTCACCAACCGGAAAATTTTGGTGACAGGAATTTGTGCTGCCATGCTGAAAACGGACAATAACATGCAGAATTAAATTACTTTTCTTCATATACTACTCACATCCAGAATTAATAACAAGCGTTTATTACACACACACACACACACACACACACACACACACACATACAACAACACACACACACACACACACACACACACAACACACACACACACACACACACACACACACCAATCACAGCAGAAAACAATAATATTTTCCAAAACATAGGAAAAAATGATGTAGAAACATTATAAATTAAGTTTGATATCAAAATATTTCTTCAAAACAATCATCAAAAGCAGCTAATACAGTTTTTTTTTTAAAGAGCTTTTGCAACCACTAAGACCGTTTTTATCATATCTGATAAATTTTGGAAGAGTTATCTTTCCCTGAAGATTCCACAAAAGCCATTCTTATCAAATATGATAAACCAAATTTAGTGCCCTGTATTGACTAATATTATTATGCATCATATGAAATAATTAATGCTGTCATTCTATATATACTAGTGATTTTATTAAAGCAAAATAATAGTAGATGAGTACTCACATGTGTGTATACCAGAGACTCAAACTCAGGGGATCGTAAGGTGGTTGCTTCCTCCTTGCAGTCACCTTAGAAAGTGAAGTGTACAGAATAAACGATGCCATGCTGAGGATTGAGTCTATTGCACAGCTGGACTTCTTGCCTGTCTAGAGATGGTTATCTGGGAGGGAAGGGTCAGTGTCCACTTAGGTGAGCACCAGGGGGCCTCTAATTGGGTTTATCATATCTGTAGGCTTCGGCGCTAGAGGGTTAAACACAAGACATTTCAAGATTCCCATTCACACACACACACACACACACACACACACACACACACACACACACACACACACACACACACACACGACAACACTTTCACAAAAGCCGCCTATGCCTCAAGATGACATTTCAATAAAAGGGTAATCACTCCTGTCGCCTCCGGTGGTCTCCCTTCTCGCGCCCAGAATCACGTCTGCTGATCGGAGCTGTCCTTCTCCGTCAGAGGGATGATGATGAATGGAGGTCAGATGAGGGAGAGAGGGAGAGAGAGGGAGAAAGAAAATGATGGACTTCTCTCTCTCTCTCTCTCTCTCTCTCTCTCTCTCTCTCTCTCTCTCTCTCTCTCTCTCTCACCCCTGATGCCTTGTCAGGGGGTGGGACTCTTCACTTAATGACCAACCGCTACTGGCTTTTTGGGTAATCAGGGACACTTTAGCAAAGAATAGATTGAAGGGGAAAATTGAAATGGGGACAATCTCGTGTTGAGATTCTCTCCTCCACCACCACCAACCACCACCACCCACCCCAACTTTCTTTTTTCTCTGTGTGTGTGTGATATATTTCAAATATTTTCCGAGTTTTCAGTTTTGTAAAAAAGGGATGGAGTTGGAAGACTTGGGGTAGGGCAGTGGTAACGTGGAAACTTGAAAACTGGTTTGCCATAATTATTTTATTTCTTTTCCGAGGGGATAGGCTTATAGATCTGGATGTGGTGTGGGGTTTTTTGTTTGTTTGTTTTCCTTCGTTGTTTTTGTTGGGGTTTTTTCCTAAGGAACATAGAAAAATAAGATATAAGTACCCCCATGATGTAAATGAGATATGTATATGACTGAGCTGAGTTTGTTGTTGTTTTTTTTAATACAGCCTCGTAAAAAAAAAAAAAGATGAACAGATCAATCATCATAAGAAAAAGACAAAAGTAGCCTAAAACAGATACAAACGGAAATAGACAAGTACACATCTTCCCAAGAATGCACACAAACATGATGCACGTATAGTAGCATGATGCATCAGCCAGATTAGAAAGACTACTTTCAAACCTAACACAAGAAACCACTCTCATCCTGGTAAGTGTCGTCAAAAAGGAATCCAAACACAAGAAATACGTCATAACAAACTTTTCCGTACCCCTCAATGTATACGTCATAGCAAACTTTGCGTGTCAATCCGTGTTATTTCTGACAGTACAGAAAACATTTCTAGAGTAGGCTGGACTAGTACCTAGGCCTAACCAATCCATTTAGGTCCTACTAGGCCTATCGTGCACCAGCCAGACTGACTGACAGTCCCTGCTTGGCCCATGGTTAGAGTGAGAGAGAGTGGTAGAAAGTTGTGACAGAGATGTAATACACTTAAGCGCGTTTACCCAAGAAGACTGGGGTGCAAAAGTCTTT
>JASPKP010003188.1:0-20552 GCA_030674155.1 Stramonita haemastoma | reverse complement strand
AATGTGGAGGTGTTTGTTTTGGGGTTTTGGGGGGGGGGGGGGGGTGGGGGGGGGGGGGGGGGGGTGGTTGGGGTTGGTGGGGTGTGGTGGGGGGGTTTTTTTGGGGGGGGTGGGGGGGGTGGGGTGGGGGGGGGGGGGGGGGGGGGTTTGGGGGGGTGTTGTGGTTGTGTGGGTTGTGTGGGGGAAAATTGGTTTGTGAAAATTTGCCTGCGGGGTGCATCGTGGGGGGTTGCTATATTTTTAATTATTTTTAAAGGGGGGATGAAGTATGTATGTATGTATGTATTTATTTTATTTTTTGAAAGAAATGTTTTGTTTTTTTGTATGTTTTAGTATGTTTTTGTTGTATTAGGGATGAGTTGTATGTTTGATGATGTTTAGTATGATCATTTTTTATGTATGTATGTAGTATTATGTTTTTATTATGTAGGGTTGTATTTTAGTTGTATGTATGTATGTATGATTTTTTAAAAGGAAGGTATATGTGTTTTGTTTTTGGGGTGTTGTTGTGTGTGTGGTTTGGTGTGTTTTGTGTGTTTGGGGGGTTGTGTGTGTTGTTGTGGTGGTTTAATACTGTAGGTTTGATTTTTATTTGTTTTATTATCATACTATTACACAAATTGTTGATTTTTATTCTTATTGTCATCTTTTTTTAATCATTTTATTTTTTTTTAGTTCCTTTTGATTCTTTTTTGTTGTTATATTGAAAAAAATTTTTTGCTAATTTTTTTTTTTGGGGGTTGTTTTTTGGGGTTTGCAAAATTGGGTTTTTTCATTTGTTTTTTTGGGTTTGGCTCTTTTTCTATTAACGCTTTCTTTTCTTTTATAATCAAAATCTTTTATTGTGGCTTCGATTTTCGCCCTTCGAAGAGTGCTTTTTTTATTATTTTAAATTTTTTTTAAAGTCCTTTTTCCCCTTTTTATGTTTTTTTGGTAACCCATAAATTTTTTTTGTTTAGTATCTTTTTATCTTGTTTAAAAAACCCTGAAAAGGGGGGGACGGAGAAAAAAAAGCATTTTGGAGTGTTTTTTTATTATCCCGTTTTAAAAATTTTTTTGTTTTTCCTTTTCCCCCTTTTTTCCCCCTTCCCCCTTCCCTTTTCCCCTCTTTTCCCCTCTCTCTTTTTTCCTTCCTCTCTCTCTCTCTCCCCTCTCTTCTCTCTCTCTCTCCTCTCTCTCCTCTCCTCTCTCTGTGCACAAAAAAAAGTGCAAGTGTTAAAAAGGCTCGGCCACCCCTTCTCATTGCCACCCCGAAAATGCAAAGTGAAAAAAACAATTAAATTGGACATGTCAATTAAAATGAAAAATGTTTAATTGGGGGGTGTGGAGGGTGTGCATGTTTTGTTCACGTTTTTGGTGGTTTTTTTTTGTTTCCCCCCTTTTGGGTTTTTTGGGGTTTTTTTTTGTTTTTTGGGGGGTGGGGGGGGGGGGTTTTTTGGGTTTTTTTCCCCAAAAATGGTGTTAAAGGGTTTTGGAAATGAGGGGGGGGCATGCATTTGCTTTTAAAAGGGTTTTGGGGTGAAATTCATGGGGTAAAAACAAGTTTTAATGTTTTAATTTTACTAACTGCGTGAATAAACCCAAAACCCCCCAAAAACAGTTTCCTTTTTTTTAAAATTGTGAATAGTTTTAAAATAGACAAATGGCTTTTAAAGAACCGAATCTTTTTTAAAATTTTTTTAGGGTTTTTGCCACTCGTGCGCTTTTTTAAAACAACCCCCAACTTTGGGGTTTTTGTTGCTCATTATATACTTTTTTAACTATTTTCCCTTTTTGGGGTGTAAAAAGGTCAAAAATTTTTTGGGGGCATTTTAAACCCGGGGGAGTTTGAAATTTTTGGGCCCCATTGTAAAAAAAAGGGAAAAAATTTTGGTAAAAGTTTTTTTTACGAAAAAAATTTATATAAAATATATAAAAATTTATATTTTTTAATATAATTAATATATATATATATATATATATATTTTTTAAAATATATATCAAATTATAATTTTATTTTTTAAATTTTGGGAATTTGGGGGCCAAAAAAAATTTTTATGGGGGCCCAAAAAGAAAGGAGAGGGATTTCATTAGCCCAAAAAAACCCGGGTTTTGGAAAACCAAAAAGGGGAAAGGGGGCCTTTAAAAGGCTATTTTGTGGCTTTTTAAAAATTAGGGGGTCCAGTCAATTTTTTGCAAAAAAAGTGCCGAAAAAAAGAATTAATTGTAAAGTAATGTTTTTTTGCAAAAATTTTTTGGGAAAAAAAAAGTAGCTAGCAAAATTTAAAAATTTAAAAAAGTAGGGCGATCTAAGTGCGGGGAAATCACTTTTTTTAAAAATTTTTTTCGTCAAAAAAAATTTTTGGGGGTTTCCATTTTTTTTAAACAATTGGGAAATTTTGGTCTTGTGGGTTTTGTTGGAAAAACGTTCGACATACTGATTTAAAAATTTTACAAAAGAATCACTATTAAAAAAAAAATAAAGCAAAAAACAATAAAAAATACTGCACATAATCTAAATTAAGCCCTTTGCGCCCATAAGCCTTTTTAAAAACATGTTGCCCTTTTCCCCCCCTATTTTCAGGGTTAAACCGAGTTTAAGACCACTGACAGCCCCACGGGTGAGTAAATGCTGTCCTCCTTGAAGTCCCGAATTAAAAATATAAAATAAAACAAACAGGGACAGGAAAAACCCTCAAGTTAGTTCCAAAAAATCATGTGGCAAGTCACCTTCCCGTCGGGAAAAAACAAAAAAAGTTCCCAACGAAGAATCAGTACACATCCCGTGTTTTAAAGCTAGTTTTTTTAGGGTACCTTTTTTTTGGGGTGAAATGAACAGCAGAATCAATCAAAACAGCCCCCCGGGGAATCAAATTTATTCCTTCCGAAGCTTTTTAAAGGGAAAAAAAAAATACAGAGAAAGAAAAAAAAAGAGATGTAACACTCACAATACACTGAAAAAAAATAAAAGAATAAAAAAAAAAATTTAAAAAATAATATAATAAAAAAAAAAAATTTTTCTCCCTCTACACTGCCCTCCCCCCTTTCCCCTTCACTTTACTTTCCCTACCCCTTCCCTTTGTTGATGCCCCCTCCAATCCTTCGCTTTCTGCCCTCCCCAAAACTCTTCGCTTGATGCCCTTCCAATCTCTCCTTTCTCTTCACTTTTCTGCCCTCCCCCCAATCTCTTCGCTTGACTGCCCTCCCCCAATCTCTTTTTTTGACTGCCTCCTCCAATCCTTTACTTTTTTGCCCTCCTCCAAACTCTTCCCCTTGACTGCCCTCCCCCAATCCTTCACTTGACTGCCCTCCCCAATCTCTTCGTTGACTCCCCCCCCCAATCTCTTCACTTGGGCTGCCCTTTCCCCCAATCTCTTCGCTTGACTGCCCTCCTCCAACTTTCACTTTTCTGCCCCCCTCCAAAAATTTTTTCTTGACTGCCCCCTCCCCTCTCTTTTACCCTTTACTGCCCCCCTCCAATCCTTCACTGACTGCCCTCCCCCCCAATCCCCTCACTTGACTGCCCTTCCTCCAACTCTTTTTTTTCTCCCCCTCCAAAACTTTCACTACCGCCCTCCTCCAATCTCTTCACTACACTGCCCCCTCCCCTCCTTTCCTATACCCCTGCCCCCCACTTTATTCTCCTCCTTTCTTTCTCCTTCTCTACTTTCCCCCTTTCCCCCTCCCCCACTTCCCCCAAAGGGGGAACTTTTGACCCCCTTTTTCATTTGGGCTCCCCTTTTTGACTGAGGGGCATCATTCCCCCTTTTTGGGGGCACCGGGAAAAGAAGGCCTGGAGTTGTTTTTTTCAGGTAACCCCCCGGAGGGCCCCGGGCTTAAGACAGGGCCCGGGGGGATGGTCTTTTTGGGCGGGCCCCCCCTCTACCTGCCCCCATCATACCCCCCCTTAAATTTTTCCTCCCCCCTCCATGACTTATAATATATATTTTTCTTTTTCTTTTTTTTTTTTTAAAATTTAAAAGGGGATTTTTTTGTCAACTACAAGGAAACATAGTAAAACCCCCAAAATAAAAAATTTGAACCCATGACACACGGGGGCATACAGACCACAAATCTGTTCGTCTTATCCAACGGGCCCCCGTGCCTGTCTAAGGGAATGAACGGGGGGAATTTTTTATCTAAATTAAAGGCTAAAGAAGCATTTGGATATAAAAAAATTCCTATTGTGTTCTATTTTCCCCCTAATGACCCCAAAATTTTTGTTTTTTTTATGTTTTTTTTTTTTTTTTTAATTTCATTTTTTTTTTTTTTGGGTTTTCCCGGGGCAATACCCATACTTTGGAGTTTTTTTAAAAATAAAAAAAAAAAACCCCCAACAAAAAAAATGAACCTGCATTAAATATTTTTTTTGTGAGCATTCTCTTTGGGGGGGGGAGGAAGTTTTTGAAAAATCTTAGTGGTGAACCCAACGGGCCCGGGGGGACTACGGGACAGGTGAAGGTGAGGTGAAGGGGAAGTCAGTTGTTCATTTAAAAGGGCAAAAAGTAAATATTGTCTTTTTCCCCCTTTTATTCCTTTTTTGGATGTTTGTATATATTTTGTCATTGGGGGTTGTGACATGTTGGGGGGTTTTTTGGGTGTGGTTGTGTGTTGTGTGTTGGTGTGGTGGTTTTGGGGTTTTTTGTGTGTGGGTGTGGTGTGTGCGTGTGGGGTGGGGTTATTTTTTTTTTATTCTGTTATATCGGGAAAATGGAATAAGCACTCAAATGCTTTTTTACGCCCAAAATTTCCCCCTTGTGCGCAGTTTTTTAAATCTTGTGTTTTGATTTTTTAAAAAAATTCTTTTATAAACGAGGAAATGGAAAAAATAAATTTTTTGCTTTTTTTTCGCCCCGGGGCCCCCCTGTGCGCAGTTTTTGTAAATCTTGCATCTGTTCCCCCCCCGGGGGACACAATGGCCTACTCATACGAAAAGCGGAACAGATTTAACGTGTGCATAAGATGTTCGTTTGCGTTTTGACAGGGGGGGGCCCCGGTTTTTATCTTAACCAAGGACTTTTGGGGGGGATGGGGGTAACCTGATGTTAACCCAGAGGAAAATTCCCCCCCCCTACAAAAATCGAACCCCGGGTCGGAAAAATTTCCCCGCACAATGTTCTGCCCCCTAGGGGTTTTCCGTTTCCCCCTGTGTGTGCGGGGGGGTTGGTGTGGTGTGTGTGTGTGTGTGTGTGTGTTTTGTGGTAGTTGGGGGGTTTTTGGGGTGTGGTTGGTGTGTTTGTGTGAGGGAGAAGGGGGGGGGGGGGCAGGGGGAGGGAGAGAAGAGAGTCTTCCCAAATCAAATTCTTTTTTTCAAAAAGGGGTAATGAAAATGATGATAATAATAATAAAATAATAAAAAAATAATAATAATAATAATAAAAAAAATAATAATAATAATAATGATAATAAAATAAAAAAAATAATAAAAAATAAATTTTTTTTAAAAAAAATAAAAATAAAAAAAAAAAAAATAATAATAATAATAATAATAAAAAGATGAGATGATGAGATATGAGATTTAATAATACATGGAATTTAAGGGTAGGTTTATCTTTCAAAAACAAATCAAAGACTTGCACTGACCCACACAGACACAAGCAACCAAGACAAAAAATTTTTTAGCAAATTCGAATGTAAAACACCCCCAAAACACAAAAACCCACACACACACACACACACACACACACACAACACACACACACACACGTGCGCGCGGCGCGCGCACAACAAAACCCCCCAAACCACACACACACACACACACCACACACACACAACCCAACACAAAAACACACACACCACCTTATCGAGGTTATCCCTTTTGGGGGGGGGTTGCCCGGGAATTTAGTTTTTAAAGGGTTTTTTAAATACACATCTGGTTTTTTGTTACATCCAGCCCCCAAAAAACCCCCCGGGGGGGATAAGAAAAAAAAAAAAAAACCAAAAAATTTTAAAACAACAAAAAAAAATAAACCAAAGTAACAAAAACACAAGGGGAAGGAAGAGAGAGAGAGAGAGAGAGAGAGAGGAGAGAAGAGGAAGAGAGAGAGAGAGAAGAGAAGAGGGGGGAAGAGGGGGGAAAAGAGAAGAGAGAGAGAGAGAGAAATGAATGAATGACTGAATGAATAAAAGACTCAATAATGAATGATCTTTAATACACAAGAAAAAAGATTCGGCCCAAAAACCCCCTTAAAAACTTTTTACTTTTTTGGGTTTTCTGGGAAAAAACTCTTTGTTTTAAAACCCCCCCAAAGGGCCAAAAATAACCGGGACTGAAGGGGCCAAAAGTTGCTCCCCTCCCCTTACGTTATTGGGTTCTGGGAACAAATCTTTTTTTAAAAAGACCCCCCCAGTGGACGTAAAGCTGACTAAAACCCCCAAAGAGTTGCTCCCCTCCCTCTGGGGAATCACTCAAACCCAGAGCAAACACGCCCAGAGATAAAATTAAATAATTCTTTTATTCAAAAATTTTCCCCCTTCAAAACATTTTGTTTCCATAAAAAAATTTCCCCAATAAAAAAAACAAAAAAAAACCCTTTTAAACATCCCCAAACGAATTCCCCCAAAACTCTTTTAAAACAAACCGCTCATAAACAAAAAATTTTCAAACGCAATCACTTTCACAGTTTCCAAACTTTTCTTTTTTTCCCCTTCAATTTTTTCCCCTCTTCTATATAAAAAAAATCCCAAATCTACACCTCATTGCCCCCCCCTGGGGGGTCACTAGGGGTTTCGGTTGGACTCCCCCCCCCGGGCCACTGCGAAGGCACCCCTTGATAATACAGTTCTGGCCCCTTCTCCCGCCCGCAAACTTTCCCCAGCGCCGGGGGGAAATCCCCCCCCCTTTCCTTTCTCAGTATCTTTTTTCCTCCCTCGCTCTCCTCCCCCCCGAGGTGAAAACCCACCCCCTTGTATTTATACAGTGGGCCCCTTCTATTTTCCCCCGCTCCCAGACCATCCTCCAAAAACCTTTCCCGGGCTTGGGGGGAATTTCCCCCCAAACATCTTTTTTGCACCCAACCGTTTTTAAGATTCCGAATTCATGGGGAATATTGAACGTTCCCCGGGGTATTTTTAAAACCCTTTTTAAAAAATATTTATAAATTTACCCAAAACCCATAAAACGACAAACATATATGCAATCGACAGGCATTAACATTTAAAAATAACAATATTCCATACTTATAATCAAAGAATTCATTCTTTGCAATCCAAAAAACATTTTAAAATTGGGGGCCCTAAAACTGTTTGTAACATTAAACCCCCCACTTAGAACAAATTTCCCCATTTTTTTCCCAAAAAAAAAAAAACAGATTCAACTTTAAAAACCCCAAGGGGTTTATAGTACTCACTCAATTTTAACATCGCATTAGCACATTTGGGGGGGGGGTAGCCTATGGTAGAACCCTTTCTCTCAATTTGACGACCCAGGTTTCATTCCGGGGGGATATTTTTTCCCCCCGGTTTCATCATCAGACCCACTTCCCCAAAAAACCCTCGGAAGAGACTTCAAACCGGGCCCCGGGCGAACGCACGCCAACACCACCCCCCTGGCACGTCAAATCCCGTTTTCCCCCCCCCCCAAGATCAGCCTCCGGGGCCCCCCGGGGGAAAAGACGAAACCACAAAAAACCCCCCACAAAACGGAGACTGGGGTTTTAAAAAAAACCCAAAAGTGCCTATTCCCCCCCCCCCCGATTTAAACGAACAATTCAAATCAATAAATCCCTTTTCAATCCCCAAAAAAGATCATGAAATACAATAATTTTTCCCAAAATTTTTACTTCACAAAATTTTTAAAAAAAATTTTTTTAATTTTTCAGGGGCACCCACATTGCCCCCACAAATGTCTTCTGGAATCAGCACTTTCTTTTTCCCAAAAAAACCCCCCCACCCAAACAACACGCCAAAACCGAAAAAAAAACTATTGTTGTGCCCCCGCCCAACACTTAAAGGGGCAAACCCAAAAGGGGACCTGACTCATAAAAACCCACCCGGGAACACTGGGAGCTGAAATTTCACACTGAAAGAGAAGTTTTCGTGTTTACTACTTTTCATGACCCCCCGCCATATTGGCCCAAACTCCCACTTCAGAGGATTTATTCCCTTTGAAGGGAGTCAGGTTGTTCTGTTAAGACTTTTTCAGGCCGGGAAAGGGAAAAACAAACACAACATTTTACAACATTTTAAAAAATTCTATAGGTGGGCCCCCTTTGGGAATGAACGACTAAAAACTGACACAACCCCTGGCCTAACCCCAAACCAAAACAATAATACCCAAACAATTTAAAAAAAAAAACCATGTTCATGACGTCGTTTTGGGGAAAAAAATGCAAACTCAACAGCTAGAAAACCACAAAACCCAACAAATTTTAAAATGAAAACCACGTTCAGATGTTGTATGACCAAACATGCAAACTCAGCAGCTAGGAAACCAAACAATAACCAAATACCAAAAAATTTAACCTTCACACTCATTTAGTTTTTTAATTCTTCATGACAAAACAATGAAAATTTTCTAAAAAAAACACTTTTTAGCCGATGTGTTTTCCCTCTTGGGACACCCCCTCCAGGAACAAAAAGCGTTCCCGTCAACCCCTTTTAGTCCCGAAAAACCTTTTCTGAACCTCCTTTTCCCCCGGGGGGGCCCAAAAGTCAGTGTTCAAAGGGAACCCCCGGCCACATAAATTTCCCCCACAAATGTCCTTTGGGCCCGGGCCCCTGTCCATCACTCCCGATGGGGGAAACCCTTGATAAAAGTCTCGGGGACACCCATCTGGGTACCCCTTTCCCTCCTAAATCAAACACGAAATTTCCTTTTGATTCTATTGTCCACCCCAAAATGCCCCCCCTACCCATCTTTTTTTTGGTTAAAAATCACCAGAGACCCACTGAGAGGGGGGGTTTCCCCTTTTTCCTGCCCATATGACCCCCTGTGATAGAGTCCTGCCACTCCACGTAGAGTTTATTTGAGGTGGCCCAAAAACACCGGGCGAAAACCATCCTCCGTGATTCTTGAAGACCCTAAGAGGCCCCCCCCCCTTTTTTTTAAAAGGGAAACCCCCCCCCTTTTCCTGCATGACGGGCCCCTAAATTTTTCCCCTTTTTAACCCCGCGATGGGTCGCCCTCGAAGCTCCATAAATTTTTCCCTTTTTGTCCACCATAGTTCCCCTTGGGGAAAATTTTCATGACTTTCGGGGGAAGCTTTTCCCCCCCCCTCCTTTTTATTGGGGCCCTTTGGTCAGGGCACTTTCCCTTCACAAAAAATTTTTCCCCCATCAATGGCGTTTTTTCCCTGGTTTTTTTCCTATTTGTAAAATTTTTGGGGGTTTTCCCAGTTTCCCCCAAAATTTTTCTCATTACCCTTTGCTTGCCCCCATTTCCCCTTCCACAATTTTTTTCAACAAAATTTCGAAACCCTGGGGGGAAAACTGTTCTTTTTTCCCGGTTTATAAACCCAGCCCGGGGGTTCGTATTTTTTGGCCCAAACACCATTATTACTCAATTTTTGAACAGAGCTGCCATGCCCCAAAATTCAAGTCTTTTCTTTCCCCCTTCGACGCCTCTCCCTCCCCCCCTTTTTTCCCCCCTTTCAGTTTTTTCCCCTTTCTCCCCTTCCCTTTCAATTCTCTTTTTTCTTTCTCTTCCTTTCTTCCTTTCAAGGGCTCTCTTCTCTTTTCCCCCTTTCAATTCTTTTTTTTCTTTCTTTTTTTTTTCCCCCCCCAAAACCTATCTTGCCTGCCTCTTCTCTTTTTTCCCCTTTTTTTTCTGTTTTTCTCTTTTAAAAATGTTTCATTTTTTTTGTCGGGGGCTTTCTAGTTTTTCCCCCTCTACCCCTGCCATAACGATTTTTTCATTTTTTTAAAAAATTAAAAAGGGTTATGACATAATGCCTCCCCCTTCCAACCCCTTTTTTTTAAAATTTTTTTTTTAAACGCCACACCCAAAACAAAAAACCATTTTATACCCACGTGAGGCCCCACAGACTAACAAATCAAAACGCCAGATCTCACTCGGGGGGGAGGCTAAAGCAAGACCCGCGCCCCTGACCCCCTTTTAAAGAATACAAGCTCACCGAGCTTAAAAACCCCTTTTAAAAAAAACACAGTCTAAATCACCCTCACAAAACAGACCAACGAATCCCCCACATTTGAATTTCCCCCCAAAAAATTTTCCCCATAAATTTGCAGACCTCCGAAAAACCAAAAAAACCCGTTGTAATAGGGGGGGACAAACGAATCCAAAAACGGGAAATTTTTAAAAAAACCCCAAATTCCAAAAACCCCCGTTTTTAAACACACCCATTGGGGAAAACCCCCAAAAAAAAAAATTTTCCACCCACTGAAATTCCTTTTTCTACAAACCCCCAAAACCCCCGGGTTTTTGTGACTACGCATTTTCCCCAAAAACAGATTCAGTTTGGGGGCTACTCCAAAAACATCCAACGCTTTCGGACGTAAAACCCCCTAAAACACAAAAAAAACCGAAAAAAAACAAAAAAATTTCCCCCAAAGGCTTTTTTTGTAAACAAAACCCCCGCAGAAAAAAAATACAATACCCCCAACCTTGAAATCTAAAGTAAAAAAGGGAAAAAGGGTTTTTTTTTGGTTTTTCCAAAGGGGTTTGAAAAAATTTACCCCCGGCTTGGCCCCCCATAGCCCCCGTTTTGGGTTCGGGGGGGAAACCCCAAACTCTTTGTTTTAAAGAAAACCCGGGGGACGATAACGCGACGTGAACCCCCAAAAATTTTTTTTCCCCTACCCTTGGGTTATTGGTTCTGGGAAAAACCCCTTTTTTTTTTAAAACCCCCAAAAAGGGGGACGTTAACGCTGACTGAACCCCCAAAGAGTTTGCTCCCCCTCCCTCTCGGGAAAATCCCCCCCCAACCCCAGAGCACACCCCCCCCAAAAAGAGATCAAGTTATAATTCTTTTATTCAACTAATCTCCCCTTAAAAAAAGTATTGTTTCCAGTAAAAAAATTTTCCCAAAAAAAAAAAAACAAAAAACTCCTTTCAAAACCCAAACCCCAAAAGAATTGGCCCAAAAAAACCCCAAAAAAACCCCGCCCCCCAAAACAAAAAATTTTCCCCAAACGCAAAAAAATTCCCCCGTTCCATAATTTTTTTTTCTATTCCCCCAATTTTTCTTCCCCCCCTTTTTTCCCATATAAAAAAAACCCCTTTTAAAACAAAAAGTCCCCCCCTTGCCTCCCCCTTTTTTTTGGGGGAAAACCCATGGTTTTGGGGTTTGGGGGGCTCCCCCCCCCCTTTCCCCTTGCGAAGGCAGCCCCTTTTAATATACAGTTCGGGGCCCCCTTTTTTTGGGCCCCGAAAAAAAATTCCAGCGCCGTGGAATCCCCCTCCTCCCTCTTCTCAGTATCATTTTTTCCCCCTCGACTCTCCTCCCTCCTCGAGGGGATAACACCCCCCTTTAAAATTTATACATTTTCCAAAAGGGCCCCCTTTTAAATGCCCCTGCCAAAACCATCTCGGGGCCAAAACCACCCCGGGGGATTTGGGAACTTCACACAAACATCTTAGATTGCAGCAACGCGCTTGACAGATTCCAGAATGGGGGCCCCCAAAAAAATATGAACGATTCCCGTTACTTCTAAAACCTCTTTTAAAAAAAATTTTTAAAAAACTCCCAAAATCCATGAACAGACAAACATATAATTTTTAAACGACAAAAGGGGGTTTAAAATTTATTTTTTTAAATAATATTCCATACGTCATAATCAAAGGGGAAATTTTTTTCCCCCGCAATCCAAAAAAAAACTTTTAATTTTAAAAGCCCCCGAATCTGTTTTTTTAAAACATACCCTTCGGGGGAAAATACTTTTTTTTTTTTTCAAAGGTTTTAAAAATTTGGGGGAAACTTTTTAAAACATTTTTTAATTAAAATTTTTTAAAATAATGACCAAAATTTTTAAGGGGGAAAAAAATTTTTGTTTTTAAATATTTTTACTCTTTTCCTCTTTTCTCCGGGTCAAAGCCCTCTCTCTCCTCACTTCCTCGGTCCCCTTTTTTCTCTTTTCCCCGTCTCTCCCTCACTTCTGTCTGTCCTGTCTGTCTGTCTTTGTCTGTCGTCAGTCTGGCTGTCTTTTTTCTCTTTTCTTTCTCTCTGTCTCTCTGTCCTTTTCTGGGCTCTCTTCTCCCCCGTCTATCATCTCCCCCCCCCCCCTGGCTCTCCCCTCTCCTCTTGAAAAATCATTAGTTAATTTCTTTTGCTATTATCAAATTTTAAAAATTTTAAAAAAAAAAATTTCCCAGAAAAAAATTTTAAAATTTTAATAGTAATTTTTTTTTCGATGATTGGATAGAAAAGTAGCTAGCAATTTTAAAATATCCAAAAATTTTGGCGATTTTTAAATGTGGGAAAAAGGGCCCCTTTTTTTTAAAGATTTATGACGTCAAAAAATTTGGTTTTTTCCCAAAAATTTTTTTAAAAATTTTGTAACATGGTCTTGTGGCATATCGTTTGAAAGCGTTGGGGTGTGGGGGTTACAAATTTTTTATAAAAGAATTACCATTAAACCCAAAAAAAAGCAAAAAGCAATGAAAGTAAAACGCACCCTTTTCAAATTAAGCGTTTTTTAACCCATAAGCAAGCAAAATCAAGTATGCTTTTTCCCCCCCAATTTTTAAAACCAAAAGGGGGAAACCAAAGGGGTTTTTTACCACTGTTAAAACCCCCACCCTGCAACACCTTTATCAGCCCGCTTCCCTACAAAACTTGGCTACAGTTTACCCCCCTTTTTTTTCCCCAAAAAACACAACAAAAAAAAGTCAGTCCCCTTTTTTTGGACCAAAAAAAAGAACAGGCCAAAGGGGGGGAAAATTTTGGGGGGGAAAAACCCAACCAAAAAATTTTTAAAGAAACAATTTTTTTAAAACATGATTTTTTTTGAGAGGTAACAAAGAAAACAAAACATTTTTTAATTTACAACATCAAAACCCTTTAAAAAGGTTTAAAAAAAAAACTGGGAAAAAAATTTCATCCCTTTTTTTTTAGAACCCGTAGGTTTTTTCAGGCCCCAAATGGATCCACTAAATTCAGATCATAAAGCACCCCCTCTCGTCTCAGAAAGAGACAAAAACACATACAAGAAAGAAAGGGGAAGGGCAGAAAGTTTAAAGGGGGGGGGGGTTTTTCCCAAAAATCACACATTTCACTGATACACCTGCTTTTTTCCCCCCCCGGGGAAAGGGCTGCAGAAACACTTTTGAATTTTGTTTATATAATTTTTATAAAAATATTTAAAAATATATATATATATAATAAATATAAATATATATATTTTATTTAAATATAATATAAAAAATATAAATAAAAAAAATATAAATATATATATATAAAAATATATATTTAAAAAAAACAACATGGCTTGGGGGCCCCGGGGGAAAGAAAAATTTTAAAAGGGGGGTGTCCACGGTTTTCCCGGGGCAGGGGGGCTGGGGTTGGGGGGGTTTAAACCAAAAGGTGACAAACAATCCCCCCCAATAAATATAATTTATATATAAAAATTATAATATATAAAATAAAAAATATATATAAATTTTTTTCTTTTTTTTTTTTTAAAAAATGGGGGGTTTTAAAAACACACACACACACACAAAAAACACCACACACAAAAAACACCAAAACACACACACACACCCCACCACACACCCCCACAAAATTATAAAAATTTTAAATAATAAATATAAATATATATAAAAAATAATAAATATAAAAAATTTTTTATATATATAAATGTATATTTGCCCTACACACCCCGTTTAAAAAATATACATATACATATATATATACATATATCTAAAATATATATTATATATATATATAGTTAAATTTTATAAAAATTTTATTATATATACAGGCCCAAGGTTTAAAAATCTAAACAATGACTATTTTTTTTCAAGCCAGGGGCCTCTGGCCTTTTCCCTTAAAGTTAAACACACTTTTTAAATAAAACAAAAACCCAACACACAAGAGCCGTTTTTTACAAGATGGTTTACCAACATTTCATTCCCCACTTTTCTGTAAAGGGGGAGCGGGCCCCCAAAACACGGGGGACAGTTGTTTTCGATGCTGTCGGCCCCAAAACGCACATCAGCGCAGTACATACCATGCAAATCGTAAAAAACAATTAAGCATTATTTTAAAAAAGTTTTTAAAAAATTCAAAAGATAAACCTTAATGCTAAACAAATAAGAATAAGGGAGCATTACATTTTTTCCCCAAAAGGCCTTTCTTTTGCCCAGGTCTTTCTTGTTTAAAACGGTGGAGCACTCCCCAAAAAAAAGGGGGGGGGTCCCCCCGGTTTCCCGGAAAACCGGGGCCAGTTTTTCAAACCCAAACAGTCTCAGGTAAAAAACGTTTTATTAGTGTGTTGTTTATTGATTTTCGGCATTTTTCCGCACCACTTTTTTTTACTTTTAGATTGTTTTTTAAGGTATTTTATCTACCCATTGCCCAAGTTTTTAAAACTATTGCAATTTGTTCTTTGGGAAATCAAGGATTTACTACACTTTTTACTTTTAAGCCTATTGAACACACCCCGCGGCGCGCGCGCGCGCGCGCACCCCACCCAAACACACAACAGTTTAACGCATACCACGCACGCACGAGCACGCACCCGCACGCACCCCACCACACACCACACACCACACACAAACACACACACCCCCCTTTAAACCCCCAAAAAAAAGTTCAACCCCACACACAAAAGTTCAACACACAAAAAACCAACCCAAAAACCCACCCCCACACAAAAAAAACACACACACACACCCCACACCCACACACACAACACAACACACACACACACACACCACACAAAAATTTTAAACACACACCCCCCGCGGGAAACACACACACACACACAAACCACCAACAACACAAAACACACACACACACACAAAACACACACCCACACACACACACACAAAGTTTTAACACACACATGCCCCACTTTTTTTGCACGCACTCACCCCAGGAACTGGTGTAAAAACAAAAAAAAACCCCGAACAAAACAAAACATGAGTGGGGGAAAAAAACCGCCAAAAAATATGCCATCCTACTTTAAACCTCCCCCCCTCCCCCCTCAATTCTTTCTCCCCATCCCCCAAATTTAAAAAAAATTGGGGGGACAGGATAGCCTAGGGGTACCAGGCAAATTTGACAATCCCCGGGTTTGATTTCCCTTTTTTGAGGGGGTTTCCCCCATGGAAGTAACTTTAAATGGGGTTTATTCCACTCCCCCCAAAAGTCCTTTTTGGATGAGACTAAAAAACCCAGGGCCCCCTTGTTCGAAAAGCACCGCGAATTCTTGTTCACACGTTAAATCCTGCCCGCTTTTCGTAAGAGTAGGCCTTTTGGCGGGTTGGGGGCATATGAAAAAGATTTTCAAAACTGCATACACGGGGACCAATTTAAAAAAACACACAGTTTCTTTTTTTCCCCCTTTTTTCCAAAAATAAAAAGAAAAAAATAAATACAAAATAAATTTGGGTTTTTGGGCGGTTTTTTAAAAGGAAGAAAACCTTTAAAAACTAAAAGCTAAAAGCCTACTACTTTTTTGGCTAATGCTAGCCTTTTTTTTACCCCCACCCCCAACCCCCCAACAAAAGCAAATTTTTCTTGATTTTTTTTTTGGTTTTAAAAGGGAGGATGGGAAAAAAAAAACTGTGAAACCCTTTAAACGTTTTCCCTCAATAAAGATTTTTGACCCTTTACTTCATTTGACTGGACACCACTCACAGGTTTTTTTGTGCATGTCCCCCCCAAAAAACTTCACTCTAAAAGAAATAATTACATTTTTGAATTTTAGAAAGAAAACATATAACGGAATACAAGAGGAATCCCATCCGCTGTAAGGGACAAAAATTATTTGTATTTATTACATATATAAAGAAAAAAAAACCATGATTAATGTTAAAGAAATTTTGGTAATAAAAAAAAACCGTTCATACCAAATGTCCCCTAATCATGAAAGGACATAGTTATTCGCTTACTAAAAAAAGATCAATTTTTTAAAAAAATCACCCAAACTCAATTTCAAATTTAATAAAACGTGGGGTGGTGTGTGTGTGTGTTTTTTTTGTGTGTGTGTGGGGTGTGTGTGTGTGGGGTTTTGTGTGTGTGTGTGTGGTGTGTGAGTGTGGAGAAGAGAGAGAAAAAAGAGAGAGAGAAGACAGAGAGAGAGAGAGAGAGAGGAGAGAGAGAGAAGAGAAAAGAGAGAGATTAAAAGAAGAGAGAAGAGAGAAGAAGAGAGAGAGAGAGAGAGAGGAGAGAGAGAGAGAGAGAAAGAGAGACAAGGCAAGGGAAGGGAAGGCCCAAAGGGAAAGGAAGTCCAAAGGGAAAATTCTTTTTATTCGAGGATAATAGATATGCACTCATGTGCTTTTTTACATCCAGTCCCCCTCCCCTTTCAGGGATACATCAAGAAAAAGACAGCTCAACTAAAACAAGAACAATTAATAATGATCCATTAGCCAAGAACAAACCATACCAAGTATCAAAAGCATCAGTTAAGGAAATAAGACAGAGATACAATATTAAGGTAATGGTTTATAAAAAAAGGCACTCATTCAGAAACGAAAATAAGAAATAAAGAATCAATGATGAATTTTGATTTGAATAATGAACAAGCAAACAAACAAACAAAGAAACAAAACAAAAACAACATCACCAAAACAAAACAAAAACAACAAACAAAAAACAAAACAAAAAAAAGGCGCAATGATTATAATCAAACATGAGAAAATGATGAAGGTTAAGAGACTGAAAACATCAGTCCACCACCATCTATCATACAAAATATGTCTCCCCCATAAAACATAATATTTTGATAAATGGGGTGATAAAGAACAACAACAACAGTTATAATAAGACAGAGATACAATATTAATGTAATGTTTATAAAAAGGCACCCTTACAGAAACGAAAATATGAAGTAGAAATCAATATAAGAATTTGATTATAGAGTTACAAAAAAACAAACAAAAACCAATCTAAGCAAAAAAGAAAAAAAAAAAAAAAAAAAAAAGGCGGCAATAATTAAAGAGCAAACATGAAATAGGAATATGAGAGAGAGAGAGAGAGAGAGAAGAAGAGAGATAGAGAGAGATAGAGAGAGTATAGAGAGAGAGAGAGAGAGAGAGAGAGAGAGAGAGAGAGAGAGAGAGAGAGAGAGTGAGAGAGAACATGAACATTTAACAAGATTTATATCTTCAGGCCACCAAGCCCCAAGAATGGGGTAAACAAAGCATAGCCAAGCAAAGCAAAAAATGCAAAAATAAAATGAAACCTCATTGACATATATGGCAACTCCTAAACATATCAAGTGTGAGAGAGAGAGAGAGAGAGAGAGAGTAGATATGATAGAGAGAGAGAGAGAGAGAGAGAGAGAGAGATAGAGAGAGAGAGAGAGAGAGAGAGAGAGAGAGAGAGTAGAGAGGTCAAATTCTTTTATTCTATGGATAAAGAGATAAGCCTCGTTGCCTTTTTTACATCCAGTCCCCTCCCTTACAAGGGATAACATTAAGATTAAAAAAACAGCCCCCTCAACTACAACAACAATTATAATGAGAGATAATTTGAGAGATGAGAGAGAGAGAGAGAGAGATAGAGAGAGAGAGAGAGAGAGAGAGAGTAGAGAGAGAGAGAGATAGAGAGGAGAGAGAGAGAGAGAGAGAGAATGACAAAGATTTATCGTGAGAATAGGCTTTCAACCCATTCAAAAAACCGAAATCGAAAGGTGATGGCTACAACAAAAGCTGAACACTGTACAATATCAACGATCTTCGCGATTGAGAGAGGAGAGAGAGAGAGAGTAGTGAGAGAGAGAAGAGGTCTTTTTGGCTATACTGCTACGGCTGCTGCTACACTCAATATACTATTATACACATGCACACATGCACTTGCAAGGCACTCCAGGTATGCGAAATCGGATACGTGGAATAATTAATTAGACTATAACTAATTATGACGTCCGAAAAAGAAACACAGTTGAAAATGCCAGGGGATAATCCAGAATGACATGAATCTAATTGAAATTAGCCTATCACCCACTACATTGAGAAGGGCAACTCGTGATGTATGTCACCCTTCGTGTTGCAGACACTTCAAATCTGACCCCAAGCACCGACAAGAATTCCGAACCAATCAAATTGTGATGCGGAAGTCCGAATGGCGGCGGCTGTGAAAGGAGGTTCAAAAATAATCTGAGTGTGACTGGGATTTGACATGCAACACTGAGCCAGAAGTAAAACACTGAAAGAATTCGGAAGTGAGATCGAATGTCACGAAGTACACTTGGACAACACTGGCACGCATTCGTGTAACAGCTTTTAAATTCCATATGGATATCTCTCACAAACAAACATTCAAAACGAATACCATATCAAAGTTCGTGATTTGTTGGAAGTGTACGAATGTGAAACTGAGCTTTATCATTCAGCATTGTTCGTTGACTCAACGCGAAAAATTATCGATGTAATTTGTAAGTGACAAAGTAAGGTCTGTTTGAGTTTGTTGATGTTTTGAGTCAAGTTGTCGTTCCACTAGGACAGAATCTGGATGAAGACTAGGTTTTGCATGAGGGGGTTGTCGCTGTCAGTTTAGTCTATCGCAATTCATGGCGAGCTCGTCTCCCAGAAACCATTCCGAGGCAAACGAACAACTTTGCCTGAAGTGCCATTGTCCCGTGCCAAAGCAGTCAGCTTTTCTGACGATGTGGTAGAGACTTCCATAGGGGGTACACAGACTAGTGCCAAAATGAAGTGGTGATCCTCTGTGGCAGTTTCAATACAGTACGAAAATCGGACACAGCTCAATCACCCACAAATGGCCCTGTACAAAAATTCCGACAAGTGGTTTGAGCAAGACAGCGGAACCCAACAACAACATCGTGAATCAGTAAAATAAAGAGAATGTGGAATATCCCTAAAATAAGCTGACATTACGACTACAACAAATAAATGTAACACACCGGAAGCACTAGTATTGAAACAGACGTGTTTGCATCACCAGTTGGTGCGTCCAGTCAAAAGTGACTCTGTTAGCGAAAGAGTTTTGAAAAGTTTACTCCCACCAGATCGTCAGCCAAACAAGAATCAGTTCGTAGAGCAACCGATGAATACTTGGATGATGCTGACGCCATTTTCACCCCACCCTCTTCAAGTTCAAGCGCCGCACTCTAGAGAGTGAGTTGTATGCAACACCAGACTGCTACCGAGTTGTGCATTTGGAGAACCCAAAAAAGCCTTGCTGGATATGGTTGTCTGGAATAGATGAGTTCTTTGACTGAAGGGGATGGAGAAGAACAGCTGCAGCATCATGGTTGCTGTCAGGGTTCGTCCATATAGTCAGAGGTAAGGTTAATTTTATTTTCATTCAAGATTTATCTAGGCATTTTTAAGTATGTAACTAGTTCTTTTTGTTGTTGTTTGTGAAAAAGTGCATCACTAGCACAGTATGTGTGTGTGTGTGTGTGTGTGTGTGTGTGTGTGTGTGTGTGTGTGGTGTGTGGTTGTGTACTCTGTGTGTTTTGTGTGGGGCGTGTGTGTGGGTGTATGTCACTGATGTGTGAGCGTATAATGTGTGCAAGTATTAGTATGTCATTGTGTGCGAGTATATAATTTACATTGATGTTTTGATTACTAGATTAGTGTGTGCTTTGAGTTTCAGTGTAATGTGAATTTGTGTAGTACTATGAATAGTATGATAGTTGATACATGTCACTCTGTGTGTTTATTTTTATTTTATTTGTTTTTTTATATCAAGGAAAATGGAAATATTAAGCACTTACACGCTTTTTTACATCCAGTCCCCATGTTTAAATACATGTATGTAGTTTTGTAAATATTGTCATCTGTTCCTACCTGCACATAATGGCCTACTGCTACTCTTTTTTTTCCACTTATGAAAGGTGGAGCAGGATTTAACGTGTGCACAATATGTTCTGTGTGCATTCGCACACTTGGCCACGGTTTATAGTCTTAGTTTACAGTGTGTGTCTGTGCTTGAATTCAATGATTATTCATTTGACATCTTTTCACAAGTGATATTAGATGTGTGTGTGTGAGTGTGCGTGTGTGTTGTGTGTGTGTGTGTTTTTTGTGTGTGTGTGTGTGTGTGTGGTGTGTATACAGTGTGATGTGTTGTGTGTATATAATACACTAATACAGTGTGTGTGTGTGTGTTGTGTGTACATCATATGTGTGTGTGTGTGTGGTGTGTGTGTGTGTTTGTGAGAAACATTTTAATAATTTATCATGTTCCTCTGCACTGTGTCAGTGTTTCACTGTACAAGAAAACTTGTGCGAGTCACTGAGTGCATACACCGCATCATTCAGTACAACTTTACACATCTGTGTCACAGTGTGTGTGGGCATTGTGCATGTACTGTACACTACATGTGTGTGTGTGTGTGTGTGTGGTGTGTGTGTGTGTGTGTGTGTGTGTGCATGTGTGTGTGGTACATGTGTGTGTGTGTGCATCATTGCATGTGTACTCTGGTGTTGTTTTGTGTGGGGTGTGTGTGGGTGTGTGTGTGTGGTGTGGGGTGTG
>JASPKP010003187.1:0-20557 GCA_030674155.1 Stramonita haemastoma | reverse complement strand
GGGGGGGGGGGGAAAAAAATTTATTCAATTCTCTGCTGTAACAAGGACATCACTCTAGTCTTTGTCATCACTGTCTGTCCTTCTGCTGCTCTTGGATTAAAGAGACATTCATTTTTGTTTTTTGTTTTGTTTTTTTTTGTCCACTACTTTTTCTTCAATCTGCCTTTTCTTCAACTTTCGGGACGCTGTATCTTGCAAAGATAAATCTTTTAACCCTCTTGCATTCAGATTTCTCTGAACACAGACTGCCCCTAGATTTCGCATTCATCACGAAATCAGGTCAGGGCACACATGCTCGCTGGCCTTCTCCTCCTTCTAAGTACATACCAGCAGCCATAATTACTTCCAGACTCTCAACAGGGTTTCTTCTTCTAGCCAGATAGAGCTTTGGCATGTGGTAGCAATTAGTGATGGTCACAGCGTGATGGAAATCTACTGTGTGTAAATCCCGGTCCCCCCCGGGACTTGGGGGAGTAATTTATTAAAATCCCAGCAAATCCCAGTTCGGGACTAAGAGAGTTAAATTAATTTAAAAAAGCCCGATAATGTGAGGACACTGTCCTAATTTTCAGTTTCAAAATAGGCAGAGTGATTCGGCATACTACGTCTTCATATTTGATGCTGTTTGAACAGGATCTTATGATAACAGGATCTTAAAGACCCCCCTTCTCCCCCCCCCCCCCCCCCCCCCCCCCCCCCAAAAAAAAAAAAAGGAACAACAAATAACAAGAACAACAAAAAAACAGACTAATTTTTTTTGTGTGTGTTCCTGGGCTAGAGCTCCAAGGGTCACCAACAGTGAGATTTTACATATGCAACTGGTTTTGCCCACCATGAAGGTAGCAGCATTCCAACTTCGGGGATGTAAGCTGGGTATGTTTGTGTTTCCATAACCCACCGAACTCTGGGCGTGATTTACTGGATCTTTAACATGCATGTTTTGATTTGATATGCTTCGATTTTTTAGTTTTTGTGCAAGATATAGTGCTACATAAATTCCATGTATTATTATTACTATTATTATTATTATTCATATTTGATCTTCTGCATGCGTTATATATATGAAGGGAATTAAGACACTGGCAGGCCTGCGCTTGAAAGTTGATCTGGGAGATGGTGGTTAAAAAAAAACCCCAAAAAACCCACCCTTCATTTGTATTTTGTATTTGTATTTTGTACCACTTTATGTCACAGCAGATTTCTCTGCATGAAATTCGGGCTGCTCTCCCCGTGGTGAGCGCATCACCACAAATGCAGCGCCTACCCATTCACCATACGCCGCAGAGATTCGAACCCACGACTTCATGGACCCATGGGGTTGAAGTGGAGCAAGCGATCATCTTATTTAACCACTCAGCCAGGTGTTGGGGGTTAACCCTGCGATAGACTGGCGTCCTTTCCAGGGGGGGGGTCTATGACTCTCAGTTGCTTAACGCCACAGAAACCGGGATAAGCACCGGCCTGATGAGCCTTAGGCTTGGGATAGACTTTAACTTTTTTTTTAACAGCCGGGCGGGGCCTGTGTCATCCTGTGATTTTCATTGCGCAGGTGTCCAGACAGAAGGCTGACCAGGAGTTGGTCAATGGAGAAGCCCGAGAGATGATCACGCCCATGCTGCGAGAGTCGCTGGAGAAACAGGGCTATCGGCTGATCGGCAGCCACTCGGGCGTCAAACTCTGTCGATGGACAAAGGTCAGTTCAAAAAAAGGAAAAAGAGTGTAGGTGTTCCATAACCTAACTGGTCGAAGGAGAGCGAGGCTTCAGAGACCTCAGATTCTCTAGGGGGCCAGCATATTGAGGGCGGCACCCATCTCCTCTCCCTCGCTGCTTTACCTTCCCTGACCTAAAGAGGGCAGGTACCCATTGACAGCTGGGTGAACTAGGGGAACTGTACTGAAACCAAGGTGCGCAAACAGTCACCCGTCCACTTGGTAACCATGCTCGATATTGCTTAACTTTGGCTGGGGGGAAAGTGAGTGCTCTGACCACTGAGCTATCCTAAACCCCCAAAAGGAAAGTATGTCAGGTTTAAACGTAACTTAACCCTCTTGCATTCGTAGTCTCTGAACACAAACTGCCCCTAGATTTCACATTTCATCATGAAATCATGTCAGGCACACATGCTGGCTGGCCTTTTTCTCTTTTAAGTACATACCAGCAGCTATAATTACTTCCAGGCTCTCAGCAGGGTTTCTCCTTCTAGCCTGATAGAGCTTTGACATGTGGTAGCAATTAGTGATGGTTACAGCATGATGGAAATCTACTGTGTGTAAATCCTGGCAAATCCCGGTTCAGGACTTAGGGGAGGGGGAGGGGAGGTAATTATTCAATCCTGGCAAATCCCGGATGGGGACTAAGAGGGTTAAGAATACAGATTGTCTGTTAATGACACAGACGGCACCAAGGCTCACTGATGCAGAATAACACTACAAGGAAGGAGGGCATACGCACGTACCTGGTGTAGTTAACGCCTGGAGGAATGAAACGAGTTGGGGCGTGTGGAGGAGGGGGGGGGGGGGGGTGTTGGGCTACCACAGCTGGGGCAGTACCCTTGGATCTATCGTCACGTAGCCAGGAGACAGTAGGGAAGTAGAACACTGCCCACAAATCCAACATCCCTCAGTCAAGAGTGCTGAATTTAGCGCGCCCCTTCCTTTTACCTAGTCCAAGTGTGGTCAGTTCCTGCTATTAATAGCACCAGCTGGCCCCCCCCCCCCCCATCTGGGCCGGGATGGGATGAAGTAATTAACTGCTGAGAGGAGCTGAAAGTGGGGGAAACTGATTGCTGTGAGAACTGCATGAACTTACCTGGAGATTTTTATTTTTATATATTTTTTGTTTTATTCTTTTATAGCGAGGATAATGGAATACGCACTCATGTGCTTTTTTTTTTTTTTACATCCAGTCCCCATGTGTATGCAGTTTTGTAAATTTTGTCATTTGTTCCCACGACACACGATGGTCTATTCTTACAAGAAGCGGAACAGGATTTAACTTGCCTGCAAGATGTTCTGCGCGCGTTCGCACACAGGGCCTTGGTTTATAGTCTCATCCAAAGGACTTTTGGGGAGAGTGGAGTCAGCACCAGGGGAAAAATTCCCTCGGAGAGTGCCTGTATGCAGCATCCAGGACACTCTGGAGGCTGGCACTGTGAGCTGTTGCCAGCGACAAAGCCCACGCTCGTATCTCTTGAGGCCTCGGGGGAGAGGACAGCTAAATCTGAGCCCAGCCAGCTTAGCAGGTGGTGTCCTGCGTATCTTAGCTCAGAACAGGCACCACTAAACACCACCAAAGTGACCCAGCAGCAGTGCAGGGCCCCTCTGGCTGGTGGCCCCACGGCGGCCTAATATTGATGGGCTCCTGTGGCCTCCTGGCCCCGAGGATGAGACACAATGAATCAGGGTATGGCTGTGGCGGGGAGATTGGAATGAGCGGCATGGGAACAGCAGAACATGGACGTCACAGAAGACGAGGCAAAAAAAAAAAATCTGAGCCCAGCCTTGCATATGCAGCCTTGATCACTTCCTTAGCTATGGAGAGAGTGATGTGCGCCTATCATCTTTCTTACCACAGCTTTGGTTGGTAGAAACGGGTGGCGTTGACGTCACTCTTGCTTTCCTGTTAAGTAACGGTGATGTGTTTCTTTTTTAAAGTCGGACCCTGTTCATGAACAAAGAGAGTAACTTCATTTTGAAAAAAAAACTCCTTCACTCCCACCTCCCCTCCTCTCCCCCCCCCCCCCCCCCCCCCCACCACCACCCTCCCTGTTCTATACAACACAGTACAGAAAATGTCTTCTCATGAAACTTTTGCCTTTGGTGGGGGGGGGAGGGGGGAAAATGTTTTTTTCTACTTTTTTCTTTTCTTCTTCTTCTTCTTCTTCTTCTTCTTCTTCTTCTTCTTCTTCTTCTTCTTCTTCTTCTTCTTCTTCTTTTCTTCTTCTTCTTCTTTTCCTTGGCTAGAGCTCTGAGGCTCGCTAATGATGAGATTTACCATCAGGTAGCCCGCTGCATTCCAACTTTAGGGATGATATCTGACACAGCAGTCAGTTTCCCCCACTTTCAGCTCCTCTCAGCAGCTACTTGTTCCATCCCAGCCCAGCCCAGATGGGGGCCAGTTGGTGCTAGTTATAGCAGGAACTGATCACACTGGGACTAGGCAAAAAGGAAGGGGCGCGCTAAATTTAGCACTCTTGACCGAGTGATGTTGGATTTGTGCGCTGTGCTGAAGACAGGAGGGGAGGGGGATGGGATAGCCTCCTGGTCAGAACATGCAATTTGACGACCCGGGTTCGATACCTGTTCGAGGGGATTTTTCTGCTGGAGTTAACATCAGTGCTGACTCCACTCTTACCCAAAGTCCTTCAGATGAGACTGTAAACCAAGGCCCCGTGTGCGAACGCACGCAGAACATCTTGCGCACGCGTTAAATCCTGTCCTGCTTTTCATAAGAGAAGGCCATCGTGGGAACAGATGACATTTACAAAACTGCACACACACGAGGACTGGATGTAAAAAAGCACAAGAGTGCTTGTTCCACTATCCTCGATATAAAAGAATAAATAAATAAATAAGATTTTTTTTTTTTCCCCTGTGTTATGATTTCAGTCGATGCTGAGAGGCCGAGGGGGCTGTTACAAGCACACGTTTTACGGCATTGAGAGTCATCGCTGTATGGAGACCACCCCTAGCCTGGCCTGTGCCAACAAGTGTGTCTTCTGCTGGAGGTGAGTCCTTCTCTCATCTTTGTCTTCTTTTTTTTTTTTTTTTTTCCACTTGCTTTACTGACGCAGCCTGACTGTTGTCTCTGTGCATTGCACAAATGGGACGCTCCACCACGAAATGAGTCCGCTTTGCTACCCACAGCTGTGTCAGTTTTCCCCCACTTTCAGCTCCTCTCAGCTGCTAAATTATCCCATCCCATCCCAGCCCAGCCCAGACGGGGCCAGCTGGTGCTATTTAATTAATAGCAGGAGCTGACCACTTATGGACTAGGTGAAAAGAAAGGACTGTGCTAAATTTAGCACTCTAGACTAGGCCTTACTGACTGGTGTTGGATTTGTGCACTGTGTACCTAACCCACTTTTCGGCTAGGGGCCATTTGAGGCAGGTTCAGGGGGTAGGGGGGTGGGGGTTACAGAATGTTGATTTTGAGATTTGGATTGATATATATATAAAGCTACAGCCATTCTTCTTCTACCTTGCAATGAAATATCAAGGCGTAATTTTGTTTCCTTTTGCTGTTAAACGAGTCTTAAAAAATACCCAAACCTCTCTTTCCGACCACCTGTTACAGTGCTAGATTTGTCCAGTTCTCATTTTGTCAGGTCCTTGCAAGTATATCGTTTTAGTTTGTCGTAACTTTTCATAGAATTGTCTGGATTTTCAGTCTGTTTTCTTTTTTTTTTTATTGAATAGCCTCTTGCAGATTGAGTGAGTGTGTGTGTGTTGCGCGCGCACGTGTGTATATTTCTGCGGTGAGAGAGAGAAGAAAGAGAGAGAGAGAGAGAGAGAGAGAGAGAGAGGAGAGAGAGAGAGAGAGGAGAGAGAGAGAGAGAGTGTGTGTGTGTGTGTGTGTGTGTGTAGACAGACAGACAGACAGACAGTCAGACAGACAGACAGACAGACAGACAGACAGAGAGTTCCTCTGTGTGTTTGTGGTGTGTGTGTGTGTGTGCACGGTGTGTGTTTTTGCAGCACTAGAGAGAGAGAGAAAGAGTGTATGTGTGTGTGTGTGTGTGTGTGTGTGTGCACGTGTGCTCGGGGTTATGCGCTGTACTAGAATTAGTTAGTAAATAAACCTTCAGCTGTAGCGAAGAAACCACTAAAATCTGATGAAACAGTGGGCTGTGTACGTGCTGAATTGCCATGACCATGCAGTAGTGTTTAGAGTGAAGTGAGATACCTAGCCGACACTAATGACTGCCAGACTCACCCCACGCTCTGTATCGCGCTGCTTCATGCGCCGCTGCGGGTGGTAGCCTACTACGGGGTGTTCATCTATGGCTTCGCTGTGCCCACAGAAAAAAATGCTTAGCAAAAATACCTAGTTAGTCTGCGTGCAGACATGTTCAATTTCTTCTCTATATTTTTTGTTTGTATATTATAAATATGTGTTTTTTTAGAGAGAGGGTTAAAAATGACTGATTTTTGTGATTGTGTGTCTGCCTTTCGCTCTCCTGTTCATCTTCATCTATGTTTTGACTGCTCTCGCGTCAACCAGTGTGAAAGAAAGTATATGGAGTTTGGTGTCAAAAGAAAGCTTGTTTCAAGCTGATTATAAAGAAAGCTTTGTTTGTCTTTTTTTTTTTGACGATTCACTGTACAAAACAATGTGTGAAAGAAACCATGGTAATTTACAGCTGAACACGGCTATAGCGCAAGCCCTAGTGCAGGCTTTCCTTTTGCCCCGTTTATTTATATCCACGCCCTGCCAGCTGTGGGTCATGAACTTTGACTGGGGAACTAAAGAGACTGAAATGAGAAGCCGTGCAAAATGTTTCCTGAGCACAAACCAAAAAGAAAGTGGAGGAATCTGACGAATCGCTCTTCAAGGACTATGCCGCCATGACTACTCTTTCCTTAAGAAATGAAGAAACTACAGAAGAACAGAGATGTCTCTTGATCATGAATTAGAAGCAGAAAATTTTCTATTGCCATCAAAGTCACATGGACTTATTGGACACAAAACCAAACACGGCAGTTTGCATTGGTTTTTTTACAAACTTATTTCAATGGAGGGAACTGGGTGTCAAGTCTCCAGGGGGTGCCCCACAGTCGCCAGATTAAGGGATAGATAGATAAATAGATAGATTGAGAGAGAGAGAGATTTGATTTGATTTGATTTGATTTATTCTTTTGTATCGAGGATAATGGAATAAGCACTCTTGTGCTTTTTTACGCTTTTTCACGAGACAGAGATAGGGAGGGAGGGAGAGAGAGAGAGAAAGAAAGAGAGAGGGAGGGAGGGAGGGAGGGGGGGGGGGGAGAGAGACAGAGACAGAGAGATACATAGATAGATACATACATACATACATACATACATACATACATACATACATACATACATACATACATACATACATACAAACACACATACAAATATACATACATAGGCAGGCAGGCAGGCAGACAGACAGACAGACAGATAGACAGATTTTGATTTTCCTACGTTTCCAGACATCACACAAACCCGGTGGGCACGGAGTGGCGATGGAAAATGGACGACCCCAACGTGGTGTTGGAAGGGGCCCTCAGCAACCACAGGAACCTGATCAAACAGTTCAGAGGTGTGTTTGTTTATTCATTCATTTATGTATTTGGGCTGTTCTCCAGAAGCATGCACAGTGGGGGGGTCACCCATTTTGATCATCTATATTTTTTCAATTCATCCATTTTTTTAATGTATGTTTATGTCTGGGGTTCTTGAATACAATAAAGAAAAAGAATTTAAAAAGCTTTGATGTCAGTGTATTCAACTTTTTTGTATATTGTAGTGCAAACTTATAAAAATGCACTTTTCAGCATGGCTGATTTGTGACATGGCAGACCAGCCTCCAAACAACCTGTCCTGATTATTTATCCAGAACTTTCTAAGTCAAACAAGTATCATGCATCAGTCAGTCAGATATAGTTTTGAACATAAAGCTTGATGAAATTTAAATGTTTGTAGTAAATAGCATAAAAATGACGTCATCAAAAATAGTGTAACAGTCGTTGCTTTGGTTACTTCATTTGATAGACAGCTAACACAAGCCCTGTACAACAGTGGAGTGTTCCCAAGACTATTTCTTGCATCTATTTTTAGAGTGTTGTAGTACACATAAACTGGTGGCATGTAGATTTATCTTAAACAAATATCTCAGAAAAATTTTTGACATCTTTTCACCAGGTGTCTTTGGTTACTGTATGATGGTGCGACAACTGTTCAACTGAAAATTTAAACAAACTTGATATAAACTATTCTGGCACTATATTTTGTAGGTGTATGCATACAAAACACCAGGCAGATTACTCATGTGTTTGCAGATGCTACTTTTCCAGATCGTTGCTGTGTTATTAATTTTCAAATTTTTCGTTACTCTGTGTGGTTTGTTTGTCACAACTGTTCACATGAAACCAAAATTGAAGTTTTAAAGTAAAATTTCTTTAGTTTTGTGCTCCTTGTTATTATTTTCTCATGATTAATACCATTGCAAGCAACTTGAGCAAGTGAACAATAACATAGCAGTTGACTATAGTGTTCCTACGATGATCTGATCTGAATTTTACCAGAGAACTTTTCAGTGTCTTACACAGTAGTGCACTTCTGCCAAATAAAAACCTATTTCTAGTACTTTACATTAGTTTTTAAGCACAATATTTACAATTTATGATTGAAAAAGATACTATATTTATTTGAAAAGAAAATGAGTGCTGTTTGTAGAATGACAATTGAGTTGAACTGTATAAGTGTAACAGTTGTTGCGGGGAAACCACTTTCGTTTCTTTGCTGCGACTGCAGAGAATGAATTTTTTTCGGAAGTATACACACATTTTCAATTTTTTCTCAGCAGATTGTTTATTAATTGGCATCCATTAAATCAATTTAGATAAGAATCTATGTTTTTTCCAATAAGAAAAATGTAGAGAGCAGCATTTAAAAAAATAATGTCAAAGTCACCACTTCCCCACTAAACTGGTCATGATCAATTGCATCAATGTATCCTGGAAAACAAACAAGCAGGACAGAAGTCTGCTCAAAACTAGACCAAGTACTAGAATTATGAAAAGCATGAAAATATTCCACAAAATAGCAAAATCTAGGCTTGGTTACTGTGCCGCAACTGTTACAGTTACTGTGTCGCAACTGTTACATTTTTTATTTAAAGTCTGATTTTTTATGTAATAATAAATGGAAAAGATTGCAAACCACCACCAGTTGAAAGTATTGGTGGTTCATGTGTGTTTTCAAGCAGGAAAGTTTGGCTTAACTCTTTGCAAAGAAGGGAACAAAAATATAAAGATGATTTTTGAGCAGTAAAGAGGCAACGAAATAACATGGGCTTAAAGCATACATCCTTGGTACACTAGATGCCCATTACCAAACTATTGTTAGTGAAGACTCTTTTTCTTACTTAAAACAAGTCCAAAGAAGTTTAAAATCAGTATTTTTATTGTATCATTTGATTTTTTGGTGACTTTTTGGTTACTATGTCACAACTGTTATTTTTGGTGACCTCCGACATTTGATGTCCCATCCATGGAAGACCACTTGACAATTTATCCCAATTTTTTTCTGGACTTAATGAGGAAAGATTTGACTAGTTTAAAATTCAGTTTTTAAACTCCTGGGTGAAAATTCATTTTTTAGCCTCCATGTCACACTTTTGTGCATGCTTCTGGAGAACAGCCCATTTATTTATCTGTTTATTTAGTCTTTTAATTAGTCTTTTATTTATTCTTTTATTTATTTATTTATTCATTCTTTTGTTTATTCTTTTATTTATTTATTAATTTATATTGAGGATAATGGAATAAGCAATCGTTTGCTTTTTTTTTTTTTTTAACATCCAGTCCCCGCGTGTATGCAGTTTTGTAAATGTCATCTGTTCCCACCAGCACACCGTGGCCTACTCTTACGAAAAGCGGGACAGGATTTGTTGTTATTGGGTTAGTTTTTTTTGTTGCTCAGCCAGGTTTATCAACAGTGAGATTTTATTGCCATCAAAGCAACCACAGGAATCTGATCAAACAGTTCAGAGGTGTGTGTGTGTGTGTGTGTGTGTGTGTGTGTGTGTGTGTGTGTGTGTGTGTGTATGTGTACACAACCGTCCTTTCTGCAACAGTCAGTTCATCAGTTTTGGGGGGAGGGAGGTTTGTTAGGTTGGGTTTTTTTTTTGTTGTTGTCCCTTGCTAGAGCTCCGAGGTTTACCACAGTGAGTAATGATGTAATGCAACTGTATTGCCCTCAACACCACACCACACCACCACCACCACCACCACCACCACCACACCACCACCACCATTCCTCCTCCTACATCACTCACACACATCACCACCACCACTACCACTCCATCCTCTTCCTGCTCATCTTTATTCTTTAATCCATCACACCACAACCACTACCCACCACCACCTCCTACTCCCCTCCTCTTACTTAACCCTCACCACCATTTCCACCTACCAACCACCTACCCACTCACCTCACCCCTCACCTTCCATACCTACCTAACCTACCTCCTACAGGACTACTCCCGTACCTACTCCTACTTGTGGTAGGTGGCCAGGGTCAACCGATAACGCCTTTGTCATGGTCCGGCATCAGCGAACTGGATCCCTCCTGTCCTCGTCAAACGCCATGTGTCAGAAGCCATCATGATGAGCAACATTTGCTCTTTGTAAGCAGTTCGTGCATTCAGTGTGTGATGTGTTGTGTGTGTGTGTTTGTGTGTTGTGTGTGTGTGTTGTGTGTGTTTGTGTTGTGTGTTGTGTGTGTGTGTTGTGTGTGTGTGTGTTGTGTGTGTGTGTTGTGTGTGTGTGTTGTGTGTGTGTGTGTTGTGTGTGTGTGTTGTGTGTGTGTGTGTGTTGTGTGTGTTGTGTGTGTGTGTGTGTGTGTGTGTGTGTTGTTGTGTTGTGTGTTGTGTGTGTGTGTTGTTGTGTGTGTGTTGTGTGGTGTGTGTGTGTGTGTGTGTGTGTGTGTTGTTGTGTGTGTGTGTGTGTGTGTGTGTGTGTGTGTGTGGTGTGTGTGTGTGTGTGTGTGTGTGTGTGTGTGTGTGTGTGTGTTGTGTGTGTGTGTGTGTGTTGTGTGTGTGTGTGGTGTGTGTGTTGTGTGTGTGTGTGTGTGTGTGTGTGTGTGTGTGTGTGTGTGTGTTGTGTGTGTGTGTGTGTTGTGTGTGTGTGTGTGTGTGTGTGTGTGTGTGTGGTGTGTGTTGGGGTGTTGTGTGTGTGTTGTTGTTGTTGTTGTTGTTGTTGCTTCGATTTTACGTCTGTTCACTCAAAGTGATATTAGACGATGGGATGGGGAGGGAAGGGGGCAGTTGTGTTGATGGATGTGTGCAGTAAAATGGGTGTTTGTTTCTCAATAATGTATACAGAAACACAGAATAGGGCTAAACAATGTGTGTGTGGTGTGTGTGGTGTGTGTGTGTGTGTGTTGTGTGTGTGATGTGTGTGTGTGTTGTGTGTGTGTGTGTTGTGTGTGTGTGTGTGTGTGTGTGTGTGTGTGTGTGTGTGTGTGTGTGTGTGTGTGTGTGTGTGTCTGTGTGTCTGTGTGTGAGTGTGTGTGTGTCTGTGTGTGTGTGTGTCTGTGTCTGTGTCTGTGTCTGTGTGTGTGTGTGTGTGTATGCGTTTTAAAAAGTTGTCATCCATTCTTACCGGCACGCAGTGGCCTACTATTCTGAAAAGCAGAAGAGGTTTTAACATGTGAGCAAGAGGGTCTGCGTGCTTTCCCACACTGGACCTCGGTTTATAGTCTCTCTCATCTGAAGATTATTCAGGGGTGTGGGGGGGGTGGAGTCAGTACTGATGTTAACTCCAGGGGAAAAATTCCCTGGAACAGGTGGCCCAGTTGTGGCTCGAACCCAGGCTTTGAGGTCACGAGCTCAGTGCTCTATCCACTAGGCTATCCCGCCCCAGTCTCAAAATAATTCTTGTGCTCTCTCTCTCTGTCTCTGTCTCTCTGTCTCTGTCTCTGTCTCTCTCTCTGTGTCTCTCTGTGTCTCTGTCTCTCTTTGTCTCTCTCTGTCTCTGTGTGTCTCTCTGTGTCTCTGTCTGTCTGTCTGTCTGTCTCTCTGTCTCTGTCTGTCTCTGTCTGTCTGTCTGTCTGTCTCTCTTTGTCTCTGTGTGTCTCTGTGTGTCTCTGTCTGTCTGTCTGTCTGTCTCTCTGTCTCTCTCTGTCTCTGTCTGTCTGTCTGTCTGTCTGTCTGTCTCTCTCTCTCTCTCTCTGTGTCTCTCTCTCTCTCTCTCTCTCTCTCTCTCTCTCTCTCTCTCTCTCTCTCTCTCTCTCTCTCTCTCTCTCTCTCATCTCTCTCTCATCTCTCTCTCTCTGTCTCTCACAGAAACCTGGTGCCAGTGACACAGCTGTACGTCAGTGTGGACGCAGCCACCAGGGACAGCCTGAAGAAGATTGACCGGCCCTTGTTCAAGGACTTCTGGGAGCGCTTCCTCCACAGCCTGCGCGCCCTGGGGCAGAAGGGGCAGAGAACTGTGTACCGCCTGACCCTGGTCAAGGCCTGGAACACCGAGGAGTTGGACAACTACGCCCAGCTGGTGTCCCTGGGAGAGCCCGACTTTATCGAGATCAAGGTGAGGTGTGTGTGAGGTGTGGGGGTGGGGGTGGGTAGGGGGGGGTGGAGTGGGGGGGGATTGGAGTGGGGTTGTGGGGTGTTGGGGGGGGAGGATTGTTGGAGGGTGGGGGTGGGTTGTTGGGGGGGGTGGAGTGGGGGTTGGAGTGGGGTGGGGGGGTTGGAGTGGGGGGGGTGGGGGTTGGAGTGGGGGGGGAGCGGTGGAGTGTGTGTGGGGGGTGTTGGAGTGGGGGGGGTGTTGGAGTGGGGGGGGTGTTGGAGTGGGGGGGGGTTGGAGTGGGGGGGGGGGGGGGGGAGTGGGGGGGGGGGAGTGGGGGGGGGGGGGGGGTTGGAGTGGGGGGGGGGGGTTGGAGTGGGGGGGGGGTTGGAGTGGGGGGGAGTGTGTTGGAGTGGGGGGGGGGTTGGAGTGGGGGGGGGGGGTGGGTTGGAGTTGGGGGGGGGGGGTTGGAGTTGGGGGTGGTGGGGGGGTGGAGGTGGGGAGTGTTGGAGTGGGGTGTGGGGGGTGGAGTGTGTTGGAGTGGGTGGGGGTGCGTGCATGTATTTAAAAAAAATTATTTATTTATTTTTTTTATATCGAGGATAATGGAATAAGTACTTGTGTGCTTTTTTTGTTGTTTTTTTACATCCAGTCCCCTTGTGTATGCAGTTTTGTAAATCTTGTCTCATCTGTTCCCTCCGGCACAGAATGGCCTACTCTTACGAAAAGTGGAACAGGATTTAACGTGTGTGCAAGAAGTTCTGTGGATGTGCGTATGCATGTGGTGTGTGTGTGTGTGTGTGTGTGTGTGTGTGTGTGTGTGTGTGTGTGTGTGTGTGTGTGTGTGTGCGCGCGTTTCAGGGAGTGGAGAGGAGGGGAAGATTCAAGATGGGAGGGTGGGAGGGGGAGTGTGTTGTGTGTGTACTTATAATATTTAAAATAAAAGATTTCCCTCTGTGGGGATGTCGGGGGCCTGTCAGTATTAATAGCGCCTTCATTTTCTGGAAATTCTATGCCAAGAAATATCCTCTTTTCTTTCACTCTCTTTTTAATCATGCCTTGTTCCTTTTCGGTCTGTCGCCTCCTTCTTGTCTATTTTTCTGCCTTCTTTGCTCATCCTCCTGCCATTTTTTTTTCCCAGAAAGGTTTAAAAGATAACAGTTCTCTCCCACAGTGGTTAGGGCGTTGGACTCGTAATCTAAAGGTTGCGGGTTCGATCCCAGCTTTCGGCTATGGCGTTGTGCCCTTGGAAAAGGCACTTTACGGCTATTTTCTCACCCCACCCAGGTGTAAAAGGGGTACCAACCTTGTGTTGGGGGTTAACCCTGCGATAGACTGGTGTCCTATCCAGGGGGGAGTCTATGACTCTCAGTCGCTTAACGCCACAGAAACCGGGATAAGCACCGGCCTGATGAGCCTTAGGCTCGGGACAGACTTTAACTTTTTTATCTAATTCTCTCCCATGCCAAAGTCGGATGCGCTGGACCTGACTTTGTTCAGGTGCTTAATAATGGCAGCGCAACGCATTTTCGCTCATATATCAGGCAACAATAGTTGCTGTCTGAGCGTTCGACCAAGAAGAAGAAGACTTTGCACCAGGCACCAGCTAACATTAACTTTCTCTTCTCTTCTTCAGGGGGTGGGATAGCTAAGTGGTCAGAGCGCTCGCTTTCCCCCCAAGTCAAGTTAAGCAGTGTCGAGCGTGGTTGCCAGTTGGATGGGTGACCGTTTTGCATGCCTTGGCTTCAGTACAGTTCCCGCAGTTCATCCAGCTGTAAATGGGTACCTGCCCTCTTTAGGGTCAGGGAAGGTAAAAGAAGCGATGGAGAGGAGATGGGCGCCACCTTCAACATGCTGGCCCCCTAGAGAAGCTGAGGTCTCTGATGCCTCTCTCCTCTACGACCACACAGGTTATGGGACACCTTTACTTACCCTTTTACCTTCTTCTGTAGACTTCCCTCCCCCTAAGTCTTTTTCACAATCTGTTTTTATTTATTTATTTTATTATTTTTAAAAATTCTTTTATATCGAGGATACTGGGATAAGCGCTCTTGTGGGTTTTTTTTTACATCCAGTCCACCCCCCCCCCCCCCCCCCCCCCCCCCCCCCCCCCCCTGTGTGTATGCAGTTTTTGTCAATGTCATCTGTTCCCACCGGCACACGATGGCCTGCTCTTACGAAAAGCCGAACAGGATTTTGAAACGTGTGCGCAAGACATTCTGCATGCGTTTGCACACACGGGGCCTCGGTCTATAGTCTCATCCAAAGGACTTTTGGGGGGAGAGAGAGTGGATTCAGCCCTGTGGCTTGCTGTGGCAGGGGTGATGTATTGCGGGGAATGGAAAGGCGTTGACACTGTTGGAAGAGAGGTTATGGGGCACCTTTAATTACCTCACCCCTTTACCTTCTTCTGTAGACCTTTTTTATTATTTTTTTTTAATTTGATAATTTATACCACTTTATGTCACATCAGATTTCTCTGCGTGAAATTCAGGCTGCTCTCCCCGGGGAGAGCATGCCGCCACAAGCGGAGCGCCTACCCTTTTTTTTTTTTCCCCCTCAGGGATGGTGTCTAACCATAACACTTGTGTGCATGCTGGTTTTTTTCATAATTTTGTCATCCGCTCCTACCGGCACACGATGGCCTGCTCTTCCGAAAGGCGGAACGGGGTTTTAACGTGTGGCGCAAGATGCTCAGCGTGCGTTCTCACACGGGGCCTCAGTTTATAGTCTCATCCGAATGACTTTGACATTCAGTTTGATTTTTTCGTCAAAACTGGGAAGAAAGGGTGAGGCTGGGTATGAACCCAGAAACTCACGGTTTACTTGTTGGCAGGCGAACGTCTGAACCATCCTGCCACCTTCCTTCCCTCCCCCTGAGTCTTGTTCACGGCCATATGGATTGCTGTGCAGGGGGTGACGTTACTGCGGGGAATCGAAGGCGTCGACACTGACGATGGCCAATGTGCCATGGCACGAGGAGGTGGTGGGGTTCGTGCAACAGCTGGCCGACCGTCTTCCCAACTATGAACTGGCCAGCGAACACGAACACTCCAACTGCCTGCTGCTGGCACACACAAAGGTGAGGGAGAGGGAGGGAGGGAGGTGGGAGGGAGAGAGGGAAGGAGGGAGGGGGGAGGGAAGGAGGGAGGGGGAGAGAGAGAGAGAGGCCAGTGAACATGAACTTTCCAACTGCCTGCTGCTGGCGCACACAAAGGTGGAGAGGAGGGGGAGACAGAGACAGACAGACAGACAGAGAGAGGGGGAGGGAGAGAGAGAGAGAGAGAGAGAGAGAGAGAGAGAGAGAGAGAGAGAGAGAGAGAGAGGTGCTTGTCGACCGTCTTCCCAACTATGAACTGGCCAGCGAACACGAACACTCCAACTGCCTACTGCTGGCACACACAAAGGTGAGAGAGAGAGAGAGAAGGAGGGAGAGATATAGGGAGGGGAGGGGGAGAGAGAGAGGGAAGGAGGGAGAGAGAGGGAGGGAAGGAGGGAGAGAGAAAAAGAGAGAGAGATAGAGAGGGAGGGAGAGAGAGAGAGGGGGGAGGGAGAGAGAGAGAGATGGAGGGAGGGAAGGGGGAGAGAGAGAGGGAGGGAGAGAGAGAGAGAGAGAGGGGTGCTTGTCGACCGTCTTCCCAACTATGAACTGGCCAGCGAACGCGAACACTCCAACTGCCTGCTGCTGGCACACACTAAGGTGAGAGAGAGAGAGGTAGGGAGGGATGGGGAAGGAGAGAGAGAGAGAGGGGGGAGAGAGAGAGAGAGAGATTGATTGATTTGATTCTTTTATATCGAGGATAATGGAATAAGCACTCTAGTGCTTTTTTACATCCAGTCCCCGTGTGTATGCAGTTTTGTAAATGTCATCTGTTCCACCGGCACACGATGGCCTACTCTTACGAAAAGCGGAACAGGATTTAACGTGTGCGCAAGATGTTCTGCCTGCGTTCGCACATGGGGCCTCGGTTTAAAGTCTCATCCAAAGGAAGAGAGAGAGAGAGAGAGAGGGAGGGAGGGAGGGGGAGAGGAGAGAGAGAGAGGTAGAGAGAGAGGGAGGGAGAGAGAGAGAGAGGTAGAAGAGAGAGGGAGGGAGAGAGAGAGAGCACACAAATCCAACACCACTTAGTCAAGAGTGCTAAATTTAGCTCACCCTTTCCTTTTACCTGGTTGGAGCGTGGTCAGTTCCTGCTATAAATAGCACAAGCTAGCCCCCCCCCACCTAGGCTGGGATGGGATGGATTAATTAGCAGATGAGGAGGCTGAAAGTGGGGGGGGTGGGGGAAACTGATAGATGTGATCTATCTGTCAACTCTTGACCAAAAAAAAGAAGAAAAAAAAATTTAGAAAATTTTTAACAAAAATGTATTCGGGGTCATTATTGTTAGTTTCATAGAATTATTCTGGTTTTTTCTCCACCAGTTCAAAATCCAAGGGGAGTGGTGGACGTGGATTGACTACCCTGAATTCCACAAGCTTGTCCAGCGCTACACGGACAGCCAGGGCCAAGAGACTTTCACCGCGGCCGACTACATGGCCAAGACACCCCACTGGGCCGTGTACGGGGCCCGGGAGCAAGGGTTCGATCCCGCGGAGACCCGCTACTTCCGCAAGAAGCAGAAAGACATCAGCGGTTGCTGAAGTGTTGCTTGGTCTTGGTGGTTTTTTTTTTGGTTGGGTTTTTTTTGTTGTTTTTGTTTAGAGTGTGATTGTGTGTGTGTGTGTGTGTGGGGGGTGCCTTTATTTGTTTGGTTTTGGTTTTGTTTTGTTTTTTTGTTGTTGCTGTTTCTCCGGCTAGAGCTCTTAGGTTCGCCAGTGGTGAGATTCATTCATATACAACTGTGGGCCGTCCTCGCCACCTACTCACACACACACACGCATGCACACGCACACTCACACACGCGTACACACACACACACACACACACACACACACACACACGTTTAGGTAGCCACACTCCAACTTTGGGGATGGTGTCTAAACATGACACCTGTTTGCAAGCTGGGGTTTGGGGTTTTTTCCCTGTTGTCTGTTCCTACCAGCACTCGATGGCATACTCTTCTGAAAGGTGGAACAGGTTTTTAACATGTATCCAAGATGTTCTGTGTGCATTCATTTTTTGTCTCATCTGAATGACAGCTGATTTTTTTCCTTAAACTGGGAACAAAGGGCAAGGCTGGTAATCGAACCCATAGCCTCATGGTTTACTTGCTGGTAGATGTATGTCTTAACCATCCTACCACCCTTCTTCTTGGGGTTTTTTTCTGGTTTTTTTGTTTTTGGGAGGAGTTTGTTCTCAGAATTAGTGGAAGGTTGATTTTAGAATCAAAGTAGAATCGAGCTGAAAGCAGTTTGATGGAGCACACTATGAGTTGTTAGCTTGCTTGGCTTAAAAAAAAAAAAAAAGTAATTAAAAAAAAAAAGAAACAAAAAAAGCTTGCTTGGCTCCAAACGCAGCTGAAACGTGGTTTTACAGGCGACTTCTAAAGAGTCACATGGTCAGACAGGAGAACAAAATTAATTAACCCTCTTGCATTCAGATTCTCTGAACACAAACTGCCCTAGATTTCGCATTCCATCACGAAATCAGGTCAGGCACACATGCTCGATGGCCTTTTCCTCCTTCTAAGCACATACCAGCAGCTGTAATTACTTCCAGACTCTCAGCAAGGTTTCTCCTTCTAGCCTGATAGAGCTGTGGCATGTGGCAGCAATTAGTGATTGGTCACAGCGTGATGGAAATCTACTGTGTGTAAAATCCCAGTTCGGGATTCAAGAGGGGTAATTATTCAATCCCGGCAGATCTCGGTTTGGGACTAAGAGGGTTAATGAAAATCTCTTGATGAACGTCAGTGCAAAGGCAGACATTGGCTGAAACGGATATCGCACAGACAGAGATATAGTGCAGACAGAGATATAGTGCAGACAGAGATACAGCGCAGACAGAGATACAGCGCAGACAGAGATACAGTGCAGACAGAGATACAGCGCAGACAGAGATACGTTGGACATGCTAACAGAAACACACAGACAGATGTGATAACACGAGTTCTCCAAGGTAAGGTTGAGGGCAGAAGGAAAAAAAAAAAAGAAAAGGCAGACCACCACCATCCTACATAGCCAAACCTCACTGAGAACAGTGGTCTGGGAGGGCTACAGGAGATGGTAGAACTCAGCAGAGACAGAGGGAAATGGCAAACCCTGGTGATGGCATTGCATGGAGCTCCTACCAATGACAGCGGCGATGGAGACAGTTGGGTTTTTAGCTGTTTGCTTGAAATGGATTCGTGTATGATGAGTTTTGTTTCTGAATAAACATTAGTTTGATGAAACCTAAAGCAAATTTGGTTTGGGCGTTGCATTTGAGACTCTTGGTGCGTAAATTTTTGAGATTATGCACGTTTATATTTTTTTTTACTTTTGTGGTGAGGGGGGGGGGGGTTATTGGGTTGTGGAGGGGTCTTTTGTGTTGGTTTTTTTTTTTTTTTTGGAGGGGGGATGTAGGGATTAGTTTGTATTTTTAGTTGGATATTTGGATGGATGTTTCCAAGTGAAAGTGATATTTAGGCATCTTGTGTGTATGTTTATGTGATGTGTGTTCAAGTGATGTGTGTGCGTGCTTATTTATCTATTTTGTTTTATTCTTTTATTCGGAGGATAATGAAAGAAGCACTCGTGTGCTTTATCTTTTACATCCAATCCCTGTGTGTATGCAGTTTTTGTCAATTTTGTTCATGTTGTGTGTGTTGATTGTATGTGTGTGTCTAGTGCATGTGTGTGTATAGTGTGTGTGTGTGTCTGTTTATGACAGTCAAAATTATAACGGTTATGTATTTTCTGCACTTATCATTATTCGTATTCCTATTTGAAAGAAAGTTTTGTTTGTTATTTTCTGGGTTTGGTGTATTTTGTTTTGTTTCATGTTTCTTTTGTTTGCTTTTGTTCCAAGCAAAATTCTGAATGCGGCCTAAAAATACTGTCTTACTGATGTCCTGTTTTTGTTTCTAGCTTATATTTTTATGATGATGATAATGTTACATATTGATGATGTTATGACGATGATATGATGATGTCATTGACAATGATATGGGAATGTTAATGGCTATGAAGATGATAGTGGCAATGATAATTAAGTGTATTTTTATCCATTCGGGGTTTTGTTGGGGGGGGGTTTCTTTTGTAGGGGGGTATTTCAAGCTAAAAGGAAAGAGGGTTTTTTTTGTATGCTGTCATGATATAACAGATGAAATAAAGCCGTTCTGAACACATGTTTTGGAGCTGTTGAGTGCAAAAATTATTCATCAGTTAGTGCTCTCTCTCTCTCTCTCTGTCTGTCTGTCTGTCTGTCTGTCTGTCTGTCTGTCTGTCTCTCTCCCTGTTGTTCCCATTGACAAGTCTATGTTTGTCTCTCAGTTTTTTGGTGTGTTTTTTCTGGAATGTTGGATTGTCGGCATACTCCACCAGAGTTGTCGCCTTCTCAGATGCGCTCACTATCTGCACTTCAGACCATTCAAAACTAAAATTTAAAAAAAGGACCTTAACGCCTGGCCTACGTCCACTCTTGTTGCCCTGCAGCAGTCCACAGAGCATATTTATTTATTCTTTTATTCTTTTATATCGAGGATAATGGAATAAGCACCTGTGGGCTTTTTTACATCCAGTCTTCGTGTGTATGCAGTTTCGTAAATCATATCATCTGTTCCCACAGGCACATGATGGCCTACTCTTACAAAAAGCGGAAGAGGATTTAACATGTGCGCAAGATGTTCTGCGTGCGTTCGCACAAGGGGCCTCAGTTTATAGTCTCATCCAAAGGACTTTTGGGGAGAGTGCATACAGCCCTCCAGTGGGTTCCTTCACACTGCAGCATCCATGGGAGGTGAGCAAGCTGACCTACTGGCAAAGGCAGGAAGTCAGATGCCTCAAGAGGAGCAGAAAGTGATGTATGCAGAAGCAAAGACATTAATTGTGAAAGAAAAGCAAAAAGAGAAGTGGCTTCAGCAGCACCCTGATTTCAACAATAAGGATGACTACTACCTCCTGCCCAGGGAAGACCAAGTAACAACTGTGAGGCTGAGGACTGGACACTGCAGACTTCAGACATCACATGTTCACCAAAGTTCCACATTGGAGATTCTGAGGCGGTGACCCCTGTGGAACTTCTCCCATGACAGAAGAACACTTCTCCAGGCCTGTCCAGCCACACCAAACCCTGAGGGCTGATCTCTGGCCTGCTGATGAGGGATTAAGCTTTATGGACCCTGGAGGGCCTTCAGGGCACAACAGCATAATTTTT
>JASPKP010003186.1:10000-20561 GCA_030674155.1 Stramonita haemastoma | reverse complement strand
TAAAAAAAAAAATTCAAAAAAATTAAACATAACTAGACTTTTTAAATTTAGTGTAATGTGTATACTTGATGAAAAAAAGGGGGAAAGATCATTTAGAACAATAATAAACAAATTTACAAACTTTTAATTTCCCCACAAAAAACATTTTTTGCTGATAAATGTTCCAGTATTGCCTAACAAAGTTAAATTGCTCAATCCTTGACATTTTAAAAAAAAACAAAAACTAAAATAGTTTATAAAACCCAAAGAAAAAAAAAAATAAAAAAATCCATGAATAAACCCCCCAAACTCCTCCCCTTTAAAACGATTTTACACACAATTAGAAATTGTTAACCCCTATTGTGAAAAAACCCAAAACAGTGATAAATTAAAAATGCTAAGTGAAAAAGAAGATACAATGATCTGGAATGTAAGTTATAATTTGATTTGCATTTTGATTTTTTCTCAAATAAGTTTTTTGAGGAGAGAGGAAAAGGGGGGGAGAGAGTTTTGAAGAGGAAAAAATTAAAAAAAAAATTAAAAATTTTTTAAAAAAAATAAAAAAAAAAAAAATATTATTTTTTAAAATTTAAAAATATTTTAAATTTTTAGGTTTTTGGTGGGTGTGGTTTTTTTTTGTGTGTGTGTGTGTTTCCACAGGAGAAGGGGAGAGTTATAGTTCAGGGGGACAGCAGTGATGTGTTTGTTCAGTGATTGACGTTTTGTCTCTTATATTTTGTGTGAGGGGGTGCCCATGTTGAAAGAGCCCCCAGGCTTTGGGCAGCCAGGAAAAGAAGGGATGTTCAATTTGCCCCGCAGTGAAAGGGAACTGATGCAGTGCAGTGTAGTTTGTGGCACAGGCATGTTGTCTATACCCTCCCCCTGCAGTGAAATGAATGATCAGTGCAGCAGTGTAAATTTTTTTTGGGGACATGGTTTTTTGTCTATACCCTCCCCCCTGCACCCTATGTGAAATAAAGTCTTCATTCAAAACCCCAACCACACCCCCCCTCCCCTATGCTGAAATAAGTCTTCATCAAAACCAAACCACAACCCCCCTTCTCATCACTTGATGTACGGGCAACTTTGTTTTTCAGTTCTGTTTCAGGGGGTTATGCACAAAGTTTTACTTTTATTGTGTTGCTTGCGTTTGTTTTTCCCGAGTGAATTGTGTGTGTCTGTGATTGTGTGTGGTCTGTGATTTTTTTGTGTGTGAGAGAGGAGAACAGGAAAGCTACATGTAGACTTTCCACATCAGAATGAAAAAATGGCAATACCAATCCATCACAACCACCCGCATTCTACTGTTGTTCATCAGCTGCCTGTATCCAGATGTTTGTATTTCAAAAGTGGAGAATTGGAAAAGGGGGGTTCATACTTGCACACAATGGCCTACTCTTCCAAAAGATGGAACAGGTTTTCACGGTGCAAAATGTTCTGCATGTGTTTGTACACGTAACTTTGATGTATAGTCTCATCTGAAAGATTTTTGGGGATTGGAGTCAGCACTGAAGTTGACTTCAGAGGAAAACCCCAGGAAGTGGCATCTGTCTCCTCTCAGTGGTGGCTGTAACCTGAAGGAAGGATGGTGGCAGGATGGTTAAGACATTTGCCTGCCAACAAGTAAATCGGGAGTTTCTGGGTTCGTACCCAGCCTCATCCTTTCTTCCCAGTTTGACAGAAAAAATCGAACTGAATGTCAGTCATTCGAAGAGACTATAAACCGAGGCCCCGTGTGTGAACGCACACAGAACATCGTGAGCACACGTTGAAACCCCATTCCCCTTTTGGAAGAGTAGGCCATCGTGTGCCGGTAGCAGCAGATGACAAAATAATAATTAAAAAAAAAACCAGCATGCACACAGGTGTGTTTAGGCATCATCCTTGAGGAAAAAATAATGGGTAGGCCTGCACATGTGGCAACGCGCTCTCCCCGGGTAGAGCAGCTGCTGTGACATAAGTGGTATAAATGAAATAAAAGTCAGATCACACACAGTCTGAACTCTCTTCAGTTAATTCACTCTAAGCTGCCCTGCCCTGCACTGCTTGAAGAGCGGTGGGGTAGTGTATGTGTGTGGGATTTTTTTTTCAATCAGTAGTTCTGTTATATTATTGCCCACCACTGTAGCCACGGCAGATTTTTTTAAAGGAAATTTTGGCTATTCCCCCTGGAAACAGAGGACAAAATGTACAGGGGATGAGATATAAAAAGCACACCAGTGCTAATTACGTTGTCTGTGAAATGAAAGAATAAAGAATGAAATATAGGCTTCAAAAATAGAGACATCTGAATACAGATATTCATTATACAGACATCTGAATACAGGCTTCTGAAATGCAGCCATCTGAATGCAGGCTTTTAAAAATAAAAACATCCAAAACACATATGTAAACATAAATATATATTTAAAACGAGTTTAAAAATGAAATATGCTACAAATGAATACAGGCCTCTAAACTACAGCCATTCAAAATGAATAAAAAAGTTTGAACATAAAGCAGTGTGTGCAAATAAAATAAAAATACAGGCCTCTAAAATACAGCCATCCAAAATGAATAAATAGCTCGAGTGAACATAAAGCAGTGTGTGCAAATTAAAAAAATACAGACCTCTAAAATACAGTCATCTACAATGAATAAAAAGCTTGAGTGAACATAAAGCAGCGTGTGCAAATAAAATTAAAATTCAGGCCTCTACAATACAGCCATCCAAAATGAATAAAAAGCTTGAGTAAACATAAAGCAGTGTTGCAAATAAAATTAAAAATAAAATCTTGGTCGATCATTTAAAATGTAATCAATCATAAAAAAAATCTTGGTTGATCGTTTAAAATTTGTTCAATCATTCAAAATGCAGGTACACCCATCCCTACACGAATACTGACATGCATAAAATATCACAGATATCCAAATAATGACATAAAATACATTGGATAACAAAACCTTTGAAAACAATTTTCTATACGAAGATTCAGACCACTAAATACTGAGAACATGAAACAAAATCAGAATAAAACATCTTACTGTTAATACAATAATAAGTGTCTGCATTTGGACATTTACAATGATATTCTATTTGAGACTTTAAAAAACCCACGAAAACTTGCAGGAAAAGTGCACATTGACTATTAACATTTGAAAACAGCCTTCAAGTACATGAAGTATACAAGCATAAGAAATACACTACTACAGGTATGAATAAAGGATAAGACTATATAACAAAAAATACCATCCAGATAACAATAAATTGGCATACCTAGATTCCGAACTGACCACCAAGATGCCCCAGATAACATTACATATGTTTTGCACAGTATAAATGTAGACATTTGAAAGGCATTTTCAAATGTAGAAATGTGTAATTCCTCCATTAAGAGGCATTCACCTGCCAAACAAAATCAGAGGTTCAGGTTCGATTCCCAGCCTTCCCTTCCCAATTTGATGAAAAATCAAACAATATCAAAATCTATGTATGCGACTACATTGAGCCTGTGAAGAAAAGCATACAGAAAATTCTTGTGTGCTTCACTGCATGAGCAGGACAATGAAATTCAGGCGTAGATATATAGACATGGAAATGCTTGCAAAGTGCATTAGGAATATACTACACATACGCTGGCAATAGAAGTCGACAAATCACCTACGGGCAGTGTCTAGTAAAGATGGAAAACGAAGACATCAGGCAATAAATAAAGCACGTCATGCCTTCAAACCCTTCGCCAATTTGAGATCAACATCCTTATAAACAGATATTACAAATGTAACGTATGTATGTAAACTGCTGACAAAGACAACACCACAAACTCAGATTTCCAGGTCGGCATCCTTGATCACCGAGTCCCAAGTATGGCAGACCAAAGTCAAACACGATAAAAAATTCATACACTCATGCTTCAGATCACACAGCCCTTGTGACAAGACAAATGCACAAAAATCTGGCCAAGCATGAGCAGGACAAAGAGAATGACATGGTCCGATGAGAGGCTAAACTCGGAGATTGTGTGCAGTCCACGGAATCCACAGGCTAAGTCAAGTCAAGTCGTGGACAGATGATGATAAACCCTGTGCGAAACAAGATTTACAAAACTTTTTGCACTTTTCCGGTTACAGAGCCCAGGGCACCATGACCGTCTTCTACACTATGCAGACACACTTTACAACCATTTCCGATGTGTGTGGCACTGGAATTGTGTGACACGCAGCCCCGAAGATGGCAACCCCGCCTGTACAGTAAGTTTGGCGCCAAGAAACATGGTACAGTGTACTCAAAACCACCCCTAGAACACACATCCAATATAATATACAATATCATGCACCACAGCAATCTGCGGTCTCCTCCACACGCCCAAACACAAAAAACCGCACACACAAACACCAGCGAACGCACACGCGCGCAGCATGCGTACCCACCCTCCCATGAATAGGCTTAAAGAAGCATTGGCAAAAGAGGTGACGCAAACGCCGTTTTGGGACCTTGCCGCCCGCACTTTTCCGCAGTTACAGAGCCCAGGGCACCAAGACCGTCTTCTACACTATGCAGACACACTTTACAACCATTTCTGATGTGTGTGGCACTGGAATTGTGGCGACACCACGGCCCCGAGATGGCAACCCCCGCTTGTACATATCAAGTTTGGTGCCAAGAAACATGGTACAGTGTACTCCAAAACCACCCCTAGAACACACATCCAATACTAATATCATAAAAATATCATGCACCACAGCAATCTGCCGGGTCTCCTCCACACGCCCAAACACAAAAAAACGCACACACAAACACCAGCGAACGCACGCACGCGCGCATGCATACCCACCCTCCATGAATGGTTGTAGGAAAAAAAGTCACAGGAAAAAAAGTCACAGAAAAGTCACAATTGGGTAGGAAAAAAAGTCACAGGAAAAAAAGTCACAATCAAGTCAAACAAAGCCAAGTAAAATCCAGTTTACAAAACACACACACACACACACACATGCACACACACACCACACACACGCACACGCACGCACACACGCAGCAGCCAGAGAATAAAAGTAAAATAAGAGCAATATCATCAAGAAAAATGTGCAGTGCAGTACAATGCATACACACCCACACACACACGCACGCACGCACGCACGCACGCACACGCATAGCATGCATGCAGGCCAGAGAATAAAAGTAAAATAAGAGCAATATCATCAAGAAAAATGTGCAGTGCTGTACAATGCATACACCACCCACCACCTCTCTGTCTCCTCACACACACACACACACACACACACGCACACGCACGACGCAGCACGCACCGCACGCACGCACGCACGCATGCAGGCCAGAGAATAAAAGTAAAATAAAGCAATATCATCAAGAAAAATGTGCAGTGCAGTACAATGCACATAGGCTACACACACACACACACACACACACACACACACACACACACACACACACACCACGCACACACACACACACGCGACGCACGCACCGCACGCACGCACCACCACGTGTTGGCTTGTGACTTTTTTTCCTGTGACTTTTTTTCTTGACTTTTTTCTGTGACTTTTTTTCCTGTGACTTTTTTTCCAATTACCCCCACAAGTCCTTTGGATGAGGCTAAGAACCGAGGCCCGTGTGCAAACCGCAGCAGAATATCTTGTGCAGTAGGCTATTGAATGCCGATGGGAACTGATGACAAGATTTACCAAACTGCATACACACAGGACTCGATGTTAAAAAGAACAGTGTCATTCACAATCTTCTTTATTAAAGAAAGAATAACGCGTCTGAAAACAAATAACGGACATTACAGACACCACACTTGCCTAAAAGACTTTGTATATTTTTATAGTAGGTAGCCTAAAAAATAAAAATCATAATTGAATCGCAAAATTAGCTATTTTTACCCCTTTGTAACGATTGTTTTGCTTCTACTTACAGTGGAGTGCAACCATACTTAGCCTACGGCAAAATTTCAATTTCATTTTAGCTTTCCATAGCATCGAAAATAGCCAAAATTGATCAGTCGCATGAACTAGATCAATCTCATTTGCTTCAGGGACGTTAAAATATTATCTAAAAAGAAAGCGCATTTAACTCCATAAAGAAGAAACAGGGACCAGCACATGATACGGAGACAAAACACACACACTCACACGAACAAAAAAAAAGGGACACTTGTAATTTATTTATTTATTCTTTTATATCGAGGATAATAGAGCATCCAGGCAGTCCCGGGGCGTATGCGGTTTTGTGAATTTTGTCGTCTGTTCCCATCGGCAAACAATTGCATACTCTTCCAAATAGCGGAACACGTTTTAACATGTGCGTAAGATGTTCGGCTTGTGTCTGCACATGGGACATCGATTTATAGTCTCATCTGAAGCATGAAGTCTAGATCATGTCCACTGCACTAGTGAAAAATACAAGTGACTCTGGAATGTAATTTATAACTTTATTGTACACTTTGATTATTTCTTCATGGTAAGATCTTTTAGAAAAAGAGAGAGAGAAAGACGAGTATGTAGCATTCAGTAAGAGAATATATATATATATATATATATATATATATATATATATATATATATATATATATATATATATATATATATTATATATATATATATATATATATATATATATTATTTATTTATTTCCAACAGGATGAAGAGAGAGAGATTATAGTTCAATGTGACAGCAGTGTTGTGATTGTTCAGTGTTGTGATAGTTCAGTGATTGACGTGTGTCTCTTATGATTCTGTGTGCAGGCGGTGTCCATGTTGAAAGAGACCCAGGCATTGGCAGCCACCAGCCACAAGAATGGATGTTCACACTGTGCCCCGATAACCCCACAGTGAAATGAACTGGTGCAGAGCAGTGTAGTTTGCGCCACAGTGCAGTGTTGTCTATACCCTCCTCCCTGCAGTGAAATGAACTGATGCAGTAGAGTTTAGTGGAGTTTGCGGCACAGTGTTGTGTTGTCTATACCATGCTCCCTCCACCCCTACTGCTGAAATAAAAGCTCTTCATCAAAACCACAACCACCACCACCCCATCCCCCACCCCTGCTCTCCTCTCTACTGCTTAAATAAAAGCTCTTCATCATGACCACAACCACATACACCCCCCTCTCCCTTCACTTGATGTCATGTACCCGACAACTTTGTTTTTTCAGTTTCTGTACAGGGGGTTCATGCACACACATTTCACATGTGTTATTGTGTTGACTTGCATTCGTGTTCCTGAGTGAATGTGTTTGAGTGTGAATGCGTGTGTGTGTGTGCAGGCGCGTGCATGTGTGTGTGTGTGTGTGTGTGTAAGAATCAGGAAGTCCTACATGTAGATTTTCCACATCAGAACGAAAAAAATGGTTACCAATCCATCACAACTACCTGCATTCTACTGCTGTTCTTCATACAAACTTGGCTCCGTAACAAGCGGGGTTGCCATCTTGGGCCCGTGGTGTCGCCACAATTCCAGTGCCACACGCATCCAAAATTGTTGTCCAGTTTGTCTGCATAGTGTAGAATAGGGTCCTGCTGCCCTGGGCTCTGGAACTGCGGAAAAGTGCGGGCGGCAAGGTCCCGAAAACGGCGTTTGCGTCACAATGCTTCTAGTTCTTAAGCTCTTATTCATGGGAGGGTGGGTATGCATGCGCGCGTGCGTGCGTTCGCTGGTGTTTGTGTGTGCGGTTTTTTGTGTTTGCGGGTGTGGAGGGGACCCGGCAGATTACTGTGGTGCATGATATTGTATGAAATTATTATTGGATGGTGTTGTAGGGGTGATTTTTGTGTACACTGTACTCTGTTTCTATGCTACAAACTTGGCTCCGTAACAAGCGGGGTTGCCATCTTGCGGCCCGTGGTGTCGCCACAATTCCAGTGCCACACGCATCCAAAATTGTTGTCCAGTTTGTCTGCATAGTGTAGAATAGGGTCCTGCTGCCCTGGGCTCTGGAACTGCGGAAAAGTGCGGGGGGCAAGGTCCCGAAAACGGCGTTTGCGTCACAATGCTTCTAGTTCTTTAACTCTTATTCATGGGAGGGTGGGTATGCATGCGCGCGTGCGTGCGTTCGCTGGTGTTTGTGTGTGCGGTTTTTTGTGTTTGCGGGTGTGGAGGGGACCCGGCAGATTACTGTGGTGCATGATATTGTATGAAATTATTATTGGATGGTGTTGTAGGGGTGATTTTTGCGTACACTGTACTCTGTTTCTATGCTACAAACTTGGCTCCGTAACAAGCGGGGTTGCCATCTTGCGGCCCGTGGTGTCGCCACAATTCCAGTGCCACACGCATCCAAAATTGTTGTCCAGTTTGTCTGCATAGTGTAGAATAGGGTCCTGCTGCCCTGGGCTCTGGAACTGCGGAAAAGTGCGGGCGGCAAGGTCCCGAAAACGGCGTTTGCGTCACAATGGTTCTAGTTCTTTAGCTCTTATTCATGGGAGGGTGGGTATGCATGCGCGCGTGCGTGCGTTCGCTGGTGTTTGTGTGTGCGGTTTTTTGTGTTTGCGGGTGTGGAGGGGACCCGGCAGATTACTGTATCCAGATGTTTGTTTTTCAAAAGTGGAGAATTGGAAAAGGGGGGTTCATACTTGCACACAATGGCCTACTTTTCCAAAAGATAGAACAGGTTTTCACGGGGCAAAATGTTCTGCATGTGTTTGTACACGTAACTTTGGTGTATAGTCTCATCTGAAAGACTTTTGGGAATTGGAGTCAGCACTGAAGTTGACTTCAGAGGGAAAATCCCCAGGAAGTGGCATCTGTCTCCTCTCAGTGGTGACTGTAACCTGAAGGAAGGATGGTGGCAGGATGGTTAAGACATTCGCCTGCCAACAAGTAAAACATGAGGTTCTGGGTTCATACCCAGCCTTGCCCTTTCTTCCCAGTGACAAAAAAATCAAACTGAATGTCAAAGTCATTCTGATGCGATTATAAACTGAGGCCCTGTGTGAACGCATGCAGAACATCATGCGCACACGTTTAAACCCTGTTCCGCCTTTAGGAAGAGCAGGCCATCGTGTGCCGGTAGGAGCCGATGACAAAATTGTAAAAGAAAAAGAACCAGCTTGCACACAGGTGTCGTGTTTAAAACACCATCCCTGAGGGGGGAAAAATGTGTAGGCGCTGCATATGTGGCGACTGTGGCGACGCGCTCTCCCGGGGAGAGCAGCCCAATCTGCTGTGACATAAAGTGGTATAAATAAAATAAAAGTCAGATCACACACAATCTGAACTCTCTTCAGTTCATTCACTCTAGGCTGCCCTGCCCTGCCCTGCCCTGCCCTGCCCTGCCCTGCCCTGCCCTGCCCTGCCCTGCCCTGCCCTGCCCTGCTTGAAGAGCGGTGGGGCAGTGTATGTGTGTGGGATTTTTAAAAAGTCGGTAATGTGATATTATTGCCAACCATCTGTATGTAGCCACAGCAGATTTCTTTGCAGGAAATTTGGGCTGTTCCCCCTGGGAACAGAGGACAAAATGTTCAGGGGAACTGGATATAAAAAGCACACCAGTGCTAATTACGATATCCATGAAATGAAAGAAAAAAGAAAGAAATATAGGCTTCAAAAATAGAGACATCTGAATACAGATATTCATTATACAGACATCTGAATACAGGCTTCTGAAATACAGCCATCTGAATGCAGGCTTTTAAAATAGATATTTAAATATATTTCTTCAAATCAAGTATGAAAATGAAGTACGCGTACAAACGAAAACAGGCCTTGAAACTACAGTCATCCAAAACGAATAAAAAGCCTGAGTGAACTCAAAGCAGTGTATGTAAATAAAAATACAGGCCTCTAAATTACAGCCGTCCTAAATGAATAAAAAGCTGGAGTGAACACAAAGCAGTGTGTGTAAATATAATAAAAATACAGGCCTCCAAACTACAGCCATCCAAAACGAATAAAAAGCTTGAGTGAACACAAAGCAGTGTGTGCAAATAAAATAAAAATACAGCCCTCTTAAATACAGCCATTCAAAATGAATAAATAGCTTGAGTGAACATAAAGCAGTGTGTGCAATTATAAAAATACAGGCCTCTAACATACAGTTGTCCAAAATGGATAAATAGCTTGAATGAACGTAAAGCAGTGTGTGCAATTATAAAAATACAGGCCTCTAAAATACAGTTGTCCAAAAAGGATAAAAAGCTTGAGTGAACATAAAGCAGAGTGCAAATAAAATTGAAATCCAGGCCTCTAAAATACAGCCATGAAAATGAATAAAAAGCTTGAGTAAACATAAAGCAGTGTGTGCAAATATATAATAAAAATCTTGGTTGATCATTTAAAATGTATCCAATCATAAAAAAATCTTGGTTGATCGTTTTAAATCTGTTAAATCATTTAAAATACATGTAAATGCAGAAATTAAAAATGCAGGTACGCTTATCCCTACACAAAATACCTACATACCTATAATATCACAGATATCCCAATAATGACACATAAAATGCATTGGATAACAAAACCTTTTGAATACAATTTTCTATACGAAGATTGAGACCACTAAATACTGAGAACATAAAACAAAATCAGGAATAAAACATCACACTGTTAATACAATAATAAGTGTCTGCATTTGGACATTTACAATATTCT
>JASPKP010003186.1:0-2500 GCA_030674155.1 Stramonita haemastoma | reverse complement strand
CCACCCTCCCATGAATAAGAGCTAAAGAACTAGAAGCATTGTGACGCAAAACGCCGTTTTCGGGACCTTGCCCCCCGCGCTTTTCCGCACTTCCAGAGCCCAGGGCAGCAGGACCCTATTCTACACTATGCAGACAAACTGGACAACAATTTTGGATGCGTGTGGCACTGGAATTGTGGCGACACCACGGCCCGGAAGATGGCAACCCCGCTTGTTACACAGCCAAGTTTGTGGCATAGAAACAGAGTACAGTGTACGCAAAAATCACCCCTACAACACCATCCAATAATAATTTCATACAATATCATGCACCACAGTAATCTGCCGGGTCCCCTCCACACCCGCAAACACAAAAAACCGCCACACACAAACACCAGCGAACGCGCGCACGCGCGCATGCATACCCACCCTCCCATGAATAAGAGCTAAAGAACTAGAAGCATTGTGACGCAAACGCCGTTTTCGGGACCTTGCCCCCCGCGCTTTTCCGCACTTCCAGAGCCCAGGGCAGCAGGACCCTATTCTACACTATGCAGACAAACTGGACAACAATTTTGGATGCGTGTGGCACTGGAATTGTGGCGACACCACGGCCGGAAGATGGCAACCCCGCTTGTTACACAGCCAGTTTGTGGCATAGAAACAGAGTACAGTGTACGCAAAAATCACCCCTACAACACCATCCAATAATAATTTCATACAATATCATGCACCACAGTAATCTGCCGGGTCCCCTCCACACCCGCAAACACAAAAAACCGCACACACAAACACCAGCGAACGCGCGCACGCGCGCATGCATACCACCCTCCCATGAATAAGAGCTAAAGAACTAGAAGCATTGTGACGCAAACGCCGTTTTCGGGACCTTGCCCCCCGCGCTTTTCCGCACTTCCAGAGCCCAGGGCAGCAGGACCCTATTCTACACTATGCAGACAAACTGGACAACAATTTTGGATGCGTGTGGCACTGGAATTGTGGCGACACCACGGCCGGAAGATGGCAACCCCGCTTGTTACACAGCCAAGTTTGTGGCATAGAAACAGAGTACAGTGTACGCAAAAATCACCCCTACAACACCATCCAATAATAATTTCATACAATATCATGCACCACAGTAATCTGCCCGGTCCCCTCCACACCCGCAAACACAAAAAACCGCACACACAAACACCAGCGAACGCGCGCACGCGCGCATGCATACCACCCTCCCATGAATAAGAGCTAAAGAACTAGAAGCATTGTGACGCAAACGCCGTTTTCGGGACCTTGCCCCCGCGCTTTTCCGCACTTCCAGAGCCCAGGGCAGCAGGACCCTATTCTACACTATGCAGACAAACTGGACAACAATTTTGGATGCGTGTGGCACTGGAATTGTGGCGACACCACGGCCCGGAAGATGGCAACCCCGCTTGTTACACAGCCAAGTTTGTGGCATAGAAACAGAGTACAGTGTACGCAAAAATCACCCCTACAACACCATCCAATAATAATTTCATACAATATCATGCACCACAGTAATCTGCCGGGTCCCCTCCACACCCGCAAACACAAAAAACCGCACACACAAACACCAGCGAACGCGCGCACGCGCGCATGCATACCCACCCTCCCATGAATAAGAGCTAAAGAACTAGAAGCATTGTGACGCAAACGCCGTTTTCGGGACCTTGCCCCCGCGCTTTTCCGCACTTCCAGAGCCCAGGGCAGCAGGACCCTATTCTACACTATGCAGACAAACTGGACAACAATTTTGGATGCGTGTGGCACTGGAATTGTGGCGACACCACGGCCCGGAAGATGGCAACCCCGCTTGTTACACAGCCAAGTTTGTGGCATAGAAACAGAGTACAGTGTACGCAAAAATCACCCCTACAACACCATCCAATATAATTTCATACAATATCATGCACCACAGTAATCTGCCGGGTCCCCTCCACACCCGCAAACAACAAAAAACCGCACACACAAACACCAGCGAACGCGCGCACGCGCGCATGCATACCCACCCTCCCATGAATAAGAGCTAAAGAACTAGAAGCATTGTGACGCAAACGCCGTTTTCGGGACCTTGCCCCCCGCGCTTTTCCGCACTTCCAGAGCCCAGGGCAGCAGGACCCTATTCTACACTATGCAGACAAACTGGACAACAATTTTGGATGCGTGTGGCACTGGAATTGTGGCGACACCACGGCCCGGAAGATGGCAACCCCGCTTGTTACACAGCCAAGTTTGTGGCATAGAAACAGAGTACAGTGTACGCAAAAATCACCCCTACAACACCATCCAATAATAATTTCATACAATATCATGCACCACAGTAATCTGCCGGGTCCCCTCCACACCCGCAAACACAAAAAACCGCACACACAAACACCAGCGAACGCGCGCACGCGCGCATGCATACCCACCCTCCCATGAATAAGAGCTAAAGAACTAGAAGCATTGTGACGCAAACGCCGTTTTCGGGACCTTGCCCCCCGCGCTTTTCCGCACTTCC
>JASPKP010003185.1:0-15000 GCA_030674155.1 Stramonita haemastoma | reverse complement strand
GACCTAATGGGTTTCCTTGCTCTTGGGGTGATGAGGTCTCCCCAGAATATCATACAGAGAAGTCTGCCGTGACTTATAGAGCTATACATTACGTGTATTGTACATGCAACACATACAGAGAATTCTGCTGTGACTTAAAGTGCTATACATTACGTGTATTGTACATACAACACATACAGAGAATTCTGCCGTGACTTAAAGTGCTATACATTATGTGTATTGTACATACAACACATACAGAGAATTCTGCCGTGACTTAAAGTGCTATACATTATGTGTATTGTACATACAACACATACAGAGAAGTCTGCCATGACTTAAAGTGCAATACATTACGTGTATTTTATAAACAACACACACACACACACACACACACACACACACACACACACACACACACACACACACACATGCACACACACACACACACACACACACGCACACACACACACGTATGTGCGCACAAACACACACACACACACACACACACACACACACACACGCACAAACACACACACACACGCACACAAGCACACACACACACATACACACTCACACACACACAAACACACATAAACACACACACACACACATTCACACACACCCACACTCACACACACACACACACACACACACGCACACACACACACACACACACACACACACACACACACACACGCACGCACACACACATAACACACACATAGACGCACAAACACACACACACGCACACAAACACACACACACACACTCACAGACACAAACACACATAAAGACACACAGATACACACATAAACACACACACACAAATATATACATACAACACACAATATATCTTTGATATGCGTGGCGCCGGAATTGTGGCGACGCCACTCCCGCGAAAAGGACCGGCCAGGCTTGAATCTAGCAAGTTTGTCGGAGGAAAGCCGAAATCAAATGTCGCTGTACTCATATTAATAATCATAATATACAACAGTATGATGCACCACAGGAAATTGCAGGGACTTGCCCCCCCCCCCCCCCCCCCACACACACACACACAATAAAACGCGAACACAAACACGAGCGCGCGCACGCAAACTCATACAAACTCCCCTCCCAAAGAATGGTTGTAGGAAAAAAAAGTCACAGGAAAAAAAACAACACAGAAAAAAGTCACAAAATTGGGTAGGAAAAAAAGTCAAAGGAAAAAAAAGTCACAATCAGGCCAAACAAAAATCCAGTTTACAAAACACACACACACACGCATGCACGCACGCACACACGCATGCACGCACGCAGGCCAGAGAATAAAAGTAAAACAAGAGCAATATCATCAAGAAAAATGTGCAGTGCAGTACAATGCATACACACACACACACGCACGCACGCACACACGCACGCACGCATGCACCACACACGCACGCACGCACACACACACGCACGCACACACGCACGCACGCACGCGCCCAGGCCAGAGAATAAAAGTAAAATAAGAGCAATATCATTAGGAAAAATGTGCTAGTGCAGTACAATGCATACACACTCACCTTTCCACACACACACACACACACACACACACACACACACACACACACACACACACACACACACACACACACACACACCACACGCAGGCACGCACGCACGCACGCACGCACGCACGCAGGCCAGAGAATACAAGTAAAATAAGAACAATATCATCAAGAAAAATTTGCAGTGCAGTACAACACACACACACACACACACACACACACACACACACACACACACACACACACACACACACACACACACCACACGCACACACACACACACACACACATACACACACACGCACGCACGCACGCACGCACGCACGCGCGCTTGTGACTTTTTTCTGTGACTTTTTTCTGTGACTTTTTTTCCCTGTGACTTTTTTTCCAATTACCCCAAAGAATACGGCGACTTACTAAAAGATGTCAAAAAATGGGCCGGATTGAGTCCCGTCCTACCCCATTTCTGCACAGTAGCAGAGCCCACGGCACCAGGAGAGTGCGTATTGTATCATACACACTTGACAAGCATCTTTGATATGCGTGGCGCCGGACTTGTGGCGAGGCCACTCCTCCGAAGGGCCCGCCGGTCTGAATCTAGCAAGTTTGTCGGAAGGAAAGTGGAAATAAAACCTTGCGGTACTCATATCAATAATCATAATATACAACAGTGTGATGCACCACAGAAAAGTGCAGGGACTCGGCAACATCTACACACACAAGGAAACGCACACACAAACACGAGCGCACGCGAGCAAACGCGCGCTCATACACCACACCCATCAAAAAAAAATAAGGCGCATTTTTTTGAAAAGATGGCACAAAACAGCTGGCTTGAGTCCCGTCCTACCCCCGTTATCTGCACAGTAGCAGAGCCCACAGCACCAGGAGAGTGCGGTATTGTATCATAACACTTGACAAGCATCTTTGATATGCGTAGCGCGGACTTGTGGCGACACCACTCCTCCGAAGAGGCCGGCCCGGCCTGAATGAACAAGTTTGTCAGAAGAAAAGTGGAAATAAAACGTGTGGCTCTCATATCAAAATCATAATATACAACACACACACACACACACACACACACACACAACACACACACACACACACACACACACACACACACACAACACACACCACACACACACACACAACACCACACACACACACACACACACACACAACACACACACAACACACACACACACACACCACACACACAACACACACACACACACACACACACACCACACACACACACACACATACCACACACACACACCACACACACACACACACACACACACACACACACACACCACACACATGGCAGACATTCAGCAAACACACACAAGTCATTTATACAAGCAAACATGTATACATATAGGAACACATATTCATGAGACAGACAGCAGAAAGTTGTGATGCTACCTACGACTGACCCCCCCCCCCCCCCCCCCCCCTTATTCCCACAGGGGGATATGTCCATCTGATATCCCTCAATGTAAAGAGATGTTATCTGACACTAAACAAACTGCCTCCCACTTCTCTTTCACGAATGGAGTCACATTCCAAACTTCTGACGTCAGTGTCTAAAATCAGCCCCCAATCACAGCAAGGCAGCACCTTGTTTGAATAGAAGCCTAGGCCGCCACTTTTTTCCTGCTCAATTTTAATTTCAAAGCAAAACCTCTGATGCTTTAGTGACCACTCTGATAGATCTAAATGAGGTCACTGACAGACCAGCCTGCACACACACACAACACACTCCAAACCAAACATGTGCAAATACACACACCCTCACAGACACAGACACAAACACACACCCTCATAGACACACACACGTACACAGACATATAAGACAGCGACACACACACACCACACACACACACACACACACACACACACACAGACACCGACACACTGACTAACACTGCAGGTGTCTGTATCTCTCAGACCCGTTGACACAGAGATATTGTGATAGTAAGCGTAGTGTATAACCTTTCTAAGTAGTTTCACATTACATACACTTCGACAGCAGCATCATTACATCATTCTCATCACCATTGATCATCAGGCAATGATAAAAATGCCTCTGATTTGGTAGTTCCCGTTGTTCTGGTCTCGCGGTGACCTCAGGCTGGTTTACCCATGCACATTTGTGTCTTTGGTGAGTTTGTGTCAAAGCCTTTGGGGTTGGAGGTTCAAGGGGGACGGTCGTTGAAGGGACCTTGTGGTGGTCGCCACCTCATGTGGGTGACTCACTGGGTCTGGCTTCGCGACTGAGCTAATACTGTTGTTAGTAGGGGACTTAGTAGGTGGTGTCCTGCGTCTGTTAGCTCAGAACAGGCATCGCTGAACACCACCAAAGTGACTCAGCAGAAGTGCAGGGCCCCTCTGGCTGGTGGCCTAACGGCGGCCTAATATTGATGGGCTTCCTGCGGACTGCCGGTCCCGAGGATGAGACATAACGAATCTGGGTATGACTATGGTGGGGGGTTGAAATGAGCGGCGTGGGAACAGCAGGGCGGTGATGTTACAGAAGATGAGGCAGCAAAAAAACAAAAACAAAAAAACATGACTGTGCAGTACCAGATGATTGTGATTTTTTCTTGTGGATTAGCTGATGGATACTGACACCTTGCTGAGATCCATTCTATGTTATTCTATCTAATGCAGCTGGCTCCTACCCACAATGAGTTTGCTGTGGGCTCAAAAGGATGACTGGGACTACACAGTCAAGCTTCATCCACTTCCTGGCTGCAATTTTTGAGTGTGTTGCTAGAACTACTTTACCAATACTGCAGGTGTCTTTTTTCGTTTGTTTTCGGGGATAGGGGTGGGGAGTGGGTAGGGGAGGTCCTCAGCTTAAGCTCCAAGTTCACCTGTGGTGACAGTTTTTGGATGTGACCGTTTTTCCCACTTTGAAGGTAGCCGCATTCCGACTTCGGATGTCTGCTGGTATGTTGGTGTTTCCGTAACCCCTAACATGAATTCCTGGATCTTTAGCGTGCATAATTGGGATCTTCTGTATTTGTATACACACCAATTGGGTTAAGGCACTGGCAGGTCTGGACTTGAAGTTGACCTCGGAGATTGTAAAAAATCTCCACTCTGAATGGCCAACCCTGAACTGACCAGACGCCGCCGAGATTCGAACCCAGGACGTCATGGACCCAAGTCAGCTTCAATTTTGCGTTGTTTGATCCAGGGGAAACTACTGGGAAATTTAGATGTAGTATTCCTGTAAAAGCTGTTACCTCCCTTCAACTGAAAGTCACCTGCAATGCTGTTCTTTTCGGCATGTGTGTGTGTGTATACATGAGTGCGTGTGTGCCTGCATGCGTGTGTGTATGTCTGTGTATCTGTGTGTTTGTGTGTTTGTGTCTATGTGTGTGTTATGACCTACCCCATAGTAGCCTAAAGCGACCTGTGTTCTGTGACATTTTTTATTTGTTCCTTTACTTGATGTGTAGAAAAATATTTGGCTTCCAAATGCTTTGGTGGATTGGTGGTCTAGAGGTAACGCACCTGCCCAGAAAGCGGAAAGTACTGGTTCGAAGTGTGCAGTGGTTGGTCCTGAAACTTCCCCCCTTCCACTAGACCCTGATTGGTGGTCTGGGTGCTAATCTTTGGGATGAGACAATAAACCATGGTTCTGTATGCTCGACACATTCAGTGCACATGAAAGAGCTAACGAAAACAAGAGATTGTTCCTGGCAACTTTCTGTAGTAAAAGGCCACTCGGTTAGGGAGCAAATACACACACAGATCGGAAACAAAAACAAAAATGGGTGGTGCTGCTCTTGTGGCGACATGCTCTCCTTAGGGTGAGCATCCCGAAATTCACAAAGAGAAATATGCCGTGCCTTTAGAGTAATATATAAAACAATTTCTATGGAACGTGACTTTACTGAGAAATGAACTCATTTTACCCAGGGTATCCTTTGGGTATAAATATCATCCCCACCTACTGGGACTTCTGTGCTAGCAAATTCTCTTTTTCTCTCCCTTCCTTTCTTTCTGTCTTTCTCCTCACCTCTCTATCCTCTTTCTTTCATGCCTACTTTCTGCCTACCCAGCCCATTCTCTGATATCAATAACTGACAAAGCTTTCGGCCTGGGCCAAGTAGAATTTACAGAAGGGAATTGGTATATATGTACCCCACAGTCAGACTGAGTGAGTGAGTGGTGGATTGATCGATTGATTGATAGAGTAACTAGTTAATTGATTGATTTATTGATATATTTTTTGATGATCAGCTGACTGGTTGACAGGCTTATCCGCTGATTGATAATCTTTTTTTTTTCATGGGTGACAGATATATATATATATATATATATATATATATATATATATATATATATATATATATATATATATATATTTCTCTTCCAGCCTTTACAGAGAAGAGAGAGAAGAGAGAGAGAGAGAGAGAGAGAGAGAGAGAGAGAGAGAGAGAGAGAGAGAGAGAGAGAGAGAGAGAGAGAGAGAGAGAGAGAGAGAGAGAGAGAGAGAGAGAGAGAGATTCGGATTCGGATTCGGATGATTTTATTCACAAAGGCCATTGCCCCTTAGAAGGGGTTTTACATACAAGATAGAAACACACACACTTTGTAGGTTTTCACATATTGACTTAATTATTATGTTGCCAACATACTGCGTACCTTAAATGCTTTGTATAAATATACAGCAAGATTTTTTGCAACTTTTTCATAAGGAGTCGTCATCAGCATCACTAATCTGAACAAAACTGGCTGTTGGAAATACTTTAAAGGAATTAGCTGTTCTCGCAGCTCTTTTAGCTCACAGCAGGACGAAACAAAATGCAGTTCATTTTCAAGAGCATCATTACACAATGGACACATCAAATTATGATCATTGGCAGATTTATAACGATAAGAATGTAAATATATATCAGAAATACCAAATCTGAATTTAGTCATTATGCGTTTCATATGTCTTTCTAAAGGCATTGATAAATAAACTGGAACACAATGTGATGGGTTCAACATTCTATACACATCAAATCGATCACTCTCTTGAACATGTGAAGACCATGTCTGCCATCTGCAATCTACCAGTCTTTGTCGAAATGTACGAATAAACCCAGTTATGTCCCCTACACCTTGATTTTCCCAAACAACACCAAAACCATATTCATATAACTTTACTTTTATGTTCGAGACCCAGTTTTTCTTACCTCTAGCTTCTAAATTCATTAACATTTTATAAGCTTTATATGGCAATCTATGTGGTTCCATCTGTGTCAGTTTCAGCCAGTAACGAATACACTTAACCATGGAAAATAAACTTATTGGATACCTGTTAGTTTCCCCATAAACTAAGTCATTAGGTGTTTGGATTGATATACCTAGAAATTTCTTTAATGCATACAAATGTATCTTCTCAATTTCTACCACACCTGCATCTAAGCCCCATAACTCAGCACCATACTGCACCATGGGTTGAATTTGGGCATCAAACAACTTCAAAAACAAGGTCAGAGAATCATTATTCAGTTGCATTAACTTTCTCAGAATACACAATAAAGGATACTTTGCTTTGCTTACCAGTTCTCTACAAGCAAAGGAAAAGCTTAACCGTGTTGAAAAATATATTCCTAAATATTTATAGACGTTTACAACTGGCATAACACTTCCATCATATGTCCATCTTTCCCGCTCTGCAAGATACCCCCCTTTTCTAAATACTATAATGTTACTTTTTGACATATTTACCTTTAACTTTAGTGTGACTGATGCTTTTTCTAAACTGTTTAATTGTCTTTGTAGCCCAACTATTGTTTCTGAAATTAATACTACGTCATCAGCTAGAAGGAGTAAAAATATTTCCAAAGTATCATCAATAAATTGTGCACCATGTTTGCCATTACGAATAACTTCTAAAGTTAACTCATTAATAAACAAAGAAAACAAAATAGGACTACACACATCTCCTTGTTTGACACCAGCTGTACAGTTTATATAATCAGTCAATGATGCACCACATCTAACTCTAGCATTTACAAATTCATACATACTCATAATGCATTTAAACAGTTTCCCCCGAATTCCATTCTTAAACAAAACAGGCCACAGTATGCTTCTGTTAACAGAATCAAAAGCTTTCTCAAAATCGATGAAAGCCACATAAAGTTTACGATTCAAACAAAATTGCTTTTGAACAAACGCCATTAATGTAAACATGTGATCCACAGTGGAATAATTTCGTTTAAACCCAGCCTGAAATTCACCAGTTATGTTATTTTCCTCCACCCATTCTTGTAGTCTTCGATTAATAACTGCACTATATAACTTGCTACTTATATTGCATAAAGAAATTCCCCTGTAGTTATTTGGATTGTTAACATCGCCTTTTTTGTACAAAGGTAGAATAATAGACTCAGTCCAACTATAAGGGTACACACCTTTATCAAATAAAGCATTGAAAAATTGAACAAAAAAGTTCACTACCAACTCTACTTTGCAAGCATTTTTTATCATCTCTCCAATGATACCATCTGGGCCAGCTGCCTTTTGATTTTTCAGTTTCCTTAAAGCTAACATTATTTCCTCCTTTGAAATTGGACGATTAAAGTAATCGTCACTATCATCACCATTATCAATTCCTTCTTCCCTGTCTATATAGGTATTAACATCATTATTTGTTTCAAGTAATTTCTTAAAATGTTGAAACCAATCATCTAGACTAACATTATTAACAGGCTGCTTCCTTTTACTCTGAATGCTACGCATTACATTCCAGAACTCTTTCTGACTATCAACAGATGCAATCAATTTATCTAGCAAAGCATTATTGAACAGTTTGCGCTTTGTCTTCAAAAGTTGTTTATAGTCACGCCTAGCTGTACGGTAAATATCACGATCAAATACAGATAAAGAGCGACGATACTTGTTTAATAATCTACGAACATTTCTTTTACCCAGACGACATTCCTTATCATACCAATCACTGTTACTATGTTTTTTATTCACGTTTATCTGCTTTTTCATACAATCAGCACAATCCTTCATACAACTGTTAAAGACATCAAGAGCTTGGTTAATATTGACATCAATCAGATTACTAGCCATACTTAATCTCTGCTGTATCTCATCTGAGTCCATTACCCTGTCAAACACTTCACAATATGTTTCATTCCAGATAAACTTTTCAATCACACACTCAGTTTTTTCCCTTTTTTCATCATTTATATTTTCCTTAGGAAAATTAATATAAAGCACTAAAGGCATGTGGTCAGATTCACACCTTTCAGAAACATTCATTTCACAATCCTCAGAGAATTGTGTAAACATATCTTGTGACATCATAAAATAGTCATTGACACTGCTTCCAGTCTCAGATATAAACGTGTAGCAACCCTGACGGTCGCCATGACACGTACCATTCAAAACATGTAAATGTAATGCAGTGCACATATTTAATAACATTTTACCATAATGATTTAACACATTATCTTGTGACATTCTGTTGGTATGAAGTGGTCCACTTAGATGTTGATTTACAAATGGTGCATGGCTGTCCTCCAAATCTAACGAAACATTGGATATTCTGCTATTAAAATCCCCTCCCAATATGACATAAACATCGCCACAAAAAAGCATACAGTCACAAAGAAAATCTTCCAGTACCATTATTCCATTTTCAATATAAAAAAATCTATAATAGGGTGAATCAGCCGGTGGTACATAAATTGCCACATATAATACATCTTTTATTGTACCAAACAACGATTTATCAATCACGAATGCACAAAAAATATCAGATTTCATATCCAGCTGTTTCACAAGGGCGCATAACTCCCGGCGAACAAGACACAAAAGACCACCAGATCGTCTCCCTTGAGCGGAAAGTTTAGTGGCGGGTTTACAAAACGTCTCGTAACCAGCAAACACTGATGAATGAAAATCTTCAACAAAAGTTTCAACCAGACAAATAAAATCAAAAGAACAAACATAAGAAACGAAATCCATATCACACAATTTAGACAATAATCCATTCACATTCCAATGTAAAAACGAAAACTTTGATGTATTGCATAAAGGGGAACAATTCATTTTATTATCATTATCAGTCAGTGCGGAAGAGGGAGCACACACATCTTGCAAACCATCTTTATTTACAATATCTGACACACGTTCATTCATGCACACAGTGTTTACAATTTCATCCGGGTTTGCAGCTACATTCAAAACATAACACACTTTGTTGACATCTGTCCCATGTCCAGCGCGTGCAGCCAGCACGTGGTTGACACTAGGCAGTGGATGCAAAACCGGTGCTTCCCTAAAATTTGCACCCGGTGCTTCCCTAAAATTTGCACCCTCATCAAAAAGTTCACGAAGTGTAAGTGAGATTGTACTGAGGCGGCCAACACCCTATTTTAATTCCACCAGTCTGTTGTCCTGGTCAACAGTGTACTTCTTCTGATCAATGATCAGATGATCAAAGATCATTGAAGCCCTCTTGCCATCACTCTTAGCCTTCTTCAGGTGTGGAGCCAGCCGTTTTCTAATTTCTCTAACACGCATGGAGAAATCTTCACCAATGAACACCCCAGATCCCCGTAGTTTGCCCTTAGCTTTTAACACAGACAGTTTTTGTTTATAAAAAACACACCTGGCAATCACAGGAGAATCAGCCTTAGAGTTTATTCGATGGACCCTGTCGAACTCAATGTTTTCTGAGAGTTCCATAGTGTCCGTAAGGAGGTCTTTTACCCTACCTTCACACTCAGCAGAGGTTTCGCCAGCTCTCCTCGGCAGACCAAAGAAGAGGAGGTTGTTGCGTTTGGACCGTCCCTCCAGGTCGTCTGTCTTCCTCTCCAGGTCCTCCACCCTCTTGGTCAGGTCCGCGTTCTTCCTCTGCAGCTCCTCGTTCTCCTGGCGTAGCCCGTGGATGACCCCCGCCAGTCCCCTCAGCTCGTCCTGCAAGGCCCTGTTGTCATCCCGTAAGACGTGCCTTTCCTGCTTCCCCTCCTCGAACCCGGTGTCCATACTGGAACGCATAGACTGCAGCATGTCCACCAATGCAGACAGCGTTGGTTCTCCTCTTTCAGTGGAAGCGCCACCAGGAGAGGGGCACGTCTTCTCCGTACTGGCCCTGGTACTGGAAGCCCTGGGGTTGGAAAGCCTTGTCTGCTTCATGTCTTTGTTGGTGTTGGGCCCAGGGTTGCTCTCGATGTCGCCGCAACGTAGAAGTAGACTGCCCCAAAATACATAGGAGAGGAGCAAACCCAACACGACACCGTCTACCTTCCCTCTCACTTTCAACATGGCTATGTGTGAAGCTTTCTTCACTTTTGCTCTCTTCGCCATGAAGTTTATGAAGACTGCACAAAAGCAGCCACATGTTGATCTAAAAGTAAGCGGTCCGGATGGCATAGTCTTTCACTAGTCTGTCTGCGCAGTTTGGAGACAGGGGTCGCTCTATAGTCACAGTGCTTGATAGTTAAATGCAGAGACCAAAAAACCACAACTTCGTGTGAGCATTCACATTTCATGCCCCCCGAGAGAGAGAGAGAGAGAGAGAGAGAGAGAGAGAGAGAGAGAGAGAGAGAGGGGAGTTAGACAGAGAGAGACAGAAACAGAAGCAGAGAGACAGACAGAGACAGAGACACAGAAACAGAGAGAGGGATAAAGAGAAAAAAGAAAGAGAAAGAGAGACAGAGAGAGAGAGAGAGACAGAAACAAAGACAGAGGGATGAAGGGGAGAGAGAGAGAGAGAGAGAGAGAGAGAGAGAGAGAGAGAGAGAGAGAGAGAGAGAGAGAGAGAGAGAGAGAGAGAGAGAGAGAGAGAGAGAGAGAGAGAGAGAGAGAAGGTAAGGCAAGGCAAGGCAAATTCTTTTATTCAAGGATTATAGATAAGCACTCATGTGCTGCTTTGCATCCAGTTCCCTCCCTTTTCAGGGATAACATCAAGATAAAATGTCCTCCCATCTCTTCTTTGGCCTGCATCTTTTTCTTCCTCTTTGGACAGTGCATTGCAGTATTGTTTCTGCAAGTCCTTTTGATCATGTGACATGCCAGTACCATTTAAGTTTATGCTTCTTTATGATTGATAGATTTTCGTAAGGACCAATGGTTTGCTGGATTCTGTTATGCACTTCATCATTGCTCACATGGTCTCTGTAGGAGATGCCAAGGAGTCTCCAGAAGCATCTAATCTCTATTCCCTGTGCTCTTCTCTCCAAATCTGCAGTCAGGGTCCATGATTCACAGGGATACAGGAATGTGATTCATGCTCTGTGTGTGTATCTGTTTTTAATGATTGTTTTGGGTGATAAATGTTTCTGTTGATCTTTTTTAAATGTATATGGAACTGGTGTACTGTGCTGTGTTAATACTCTGTGATACATGTTTTTCCTATTTACTTTGTGTTTTTTTTTACTTGTAACCCACAAGAATTTCTCTATTTGTGAGATAATAAATCTTTGAATTGTGAAATGGATGGGAGGGTGGTTGCCATGGAGTATTTCACATGGCTTTGTGACAGCCATGGAGGGGGAAGAGAAGGGATGGGTTCGTTCGTTCTTTAGATTTTACGTCTTTTCACTATTAGTGATATTAGACGAAGGGAGACAGGGAGAAAAGAAGAAAAGCAGATACTTGTGTGTGACTAAAAGTTTGTGTTTTGTTTATTTATAATGCGTATGAATATGACTCTGTGTGTGTGTGTGTGTGTGTGTGTGTGTGTGTGTGTGTGTGTGTGTGTGTGTGTGTGTGTGTGTGTGTGTGTGTGTGTGTGTGTGTGTGTGTGTGTGTGTGTGTGTGTGTGTGTGTGTGTGTGTGTGTGTGTGAAAGTGTGTGTGTGTTAGTGTATGTGTGTGTGTGCACATGTGTGAATGTGTGTGTGTGTGAGCACGTGTGTGAATATGTGTGTGTGTGTGCATGTGTGTGTGTGTGTGTGCACGTGTGTGTGTGAATGTGTGTGTGTGTGTGTGTGTGTGTGTGTGTGTGTGTGCGTGTGCGTGTGTGTGAGTGAGTGAGTGAGGCGTGCATGCATACGAGGGATGGGTGTCATTGTGATCATGACCTCCTTTGTTTTGAGAGAGAGAGAGAGAGGAGAGAGAGAGAGAGAGAGAGAGAGAGAGAGAGAGAGAGAGAGAGAGAGAGAGAGAGAGGAGAGAGAGAGAGAGAGAGAGAAAGAGATTTGATATGATTTGATTTGATTTGATTTGATTTGATTTGTTCTTTTATATTGAAGATAATGAATAAGCACTTTTGTGCTTTTTTACATCCAGTCCCCATGTGTATGCAGTTTTGTAAATATTATCATCTGTTCCCACCGCATGATGGCCTACTCTTACGAAAAGCAGAACAGGATTTAATGCAAGATGTTCTGCATGCATGAGAAAGAGGGGGAAAAATTTTATTGATTTGATGTATTCTTTTATATGGAGGATAATTGAATAAGCACTCATGTGTTTTTTTTACATCCAGTCCCCGTGTGTAGGCAGTTTTGTAAATGTCATCTGTTCCCACCGGCACACAATGGCCTACTCTTACGAAAAGCGGAACAGGATTTAACTGTGAGCAAGATGTTCTGCACAAGAGAGAGAGAGAGAGGGGGGGGGGGGGGGGGGGGGGGCTTCTTGTGTAGGTCAATCTGAGGTTAGCAGGCCAAGCTTGCTGACTGGATATTTTGTGAGAGGTCATTCTTAGTGTATTAGGTAAAGTTTAGAAGGGAGGGTGGATGGTAATTTCTTCTGTTTTAGGGCAAGGTTGGTGCCTGGGTACATATTTTTTAAGCTGGTGTTATTTTTAGGTTGTTTATGAGAGGGAAGATTTCTTTGTGAAGTGAAGAGTTTTGTTTGTTAGCTGGGTACATAATTTTAAAGCTGCTGTTATTGTGGGGCTGTTTATCAGAGGGAAGTTTTCTTTGTGAAGTGAAGAGTTTTGTTTGTTAGCTGGGTGCATATTTTAAAGCTGGTTTTATTTTGGGGTTGTTTATGGGAGGGAAGTTTTCTTTGAGGTGGCTGTGGTCAAGGAATTGAAAAAAATATATACCACTTATGTCACAGCATACTTCTTTGCTTGATGGGCTGCTCTCCCCAGGGAGAGCCTGTTGCCACATGTGCAGCTCCTACCCATTATGTTTTCCCCTCAGGCATGGTATCTAAACAGGACACCTGTGTGCATGCTGTTTACATATATAATTTTGTCTTCTACTCCTACCAGCACACCATGGCTGCTTTTCCAGGCAAAACAGGGTTTTAACATGTGCGCACATGGCCTTGGTTTATAGTCTCCTCCGAATGAGACTAGTGTTGCAGTTGCACAATCTCTGGTGGTTTGCTGTTTGTTGGTCTGACTCATTACCTGCTGGTGATGTGTGTTAAATCTTCAGGTGATGTTGGGCTCTGTGTATCTGTGGTATTTGTGCTGTTTGCAGTGTGGGGACTCTTCTGGTGACTTGTTTGCCAAGTCTTTAGGTGATGTTGGGCTCTATGTGTCTGTGGCATTTGTGCTGTTTGCAGTGTGGGGACTCTTCTGGTGACTTGTGTGTGAAGTCTTCATGTGATGTTGGGCTCTGTGTATCTGTGGCACTTGTGCTGTTTGCAGTGTGGGGACTCTTCTGGTGACTTGTGTGCCAAGTGTTCAGGTGATGTTGGGCTCTGTGTATCTGTGGCATTTGTGATGTTTGCAGTTTGGGGACTCTTCTGGTGACTTGTGTGCCAAGTGTTCAGGCAATGTTGGGCTCTATGTATCTGTGGCATTTGTGCTGTTTGCAGTGTGGGGACTCTTCTGGTGACTTGTGTGTGAATTCTTCATGTGATGTTGGGCTCTGTGTATCTGTGGCATTTGTGCTGTTTGCAGTGTGGGGACTCTTCCTAGGAGGAGTTGACAGCTGTAGTTTGTTCCTTCCAGTGGTTACTTCAAGAGTGATGCCAGTTTATTGTCTTGGTTTATATAAATATATATATATATATATATATATATATATATATATATATATATATATATATATATATGTATATGTATATATATATGTATGTATGTATATATATTTGTCTTGGTTATATTGTTGTTTATACCTCTTTTGAGGCGAGTGGATAGTTTGCACTTGGCAGTGGTGCAGTTTTTGTTTTGTGTGGCAGTTTGCCTGATGTCCTACCTGCTGGTGACTTTGGATGGTCTTCAGGTGGGGTTTAGATCTCTGATTGATATATATATATATATATATATATATTATATATATTATATATATATATATATATATATATATATATATATATATATATCCTGCCATTTCCCTAGTGGTAACTCTTTGTCAGTTGAGTTGATAGCTGTGTTGGTATTTGTGGTGGTGGTGGAGTTATTGTTTTGTATTGTGTGACAAGACATTAGTCACCTTACTGTGGGTGGAGTGACAGTGGGTGGGAGTGTTATCTTTGATGCCCTGGATGTGACTAAATACCTGTTTATGTACTCTGCTGGTTTGGATTGGAAAGGGACAACCAAA